>ML093425.1:34963-56419 GCA_003697995.1 Taxidea taxus jeffersonii | reverse complement strand
TTATCTTATTAAATCCTTTTTTAGATTTTTTTAAAAATTTCATCTTTAGAGTCATATTCTATCCCTTGATCGTGTTTAGCCTATTCTTTAAAATTTTAGGAGGTAGTTTCTTCTAAGAGACCAAAATACATCCAAAATCAAGTGGGTGGATCTGTTCTATTCACCAATCTAATATATATAATATATATAGCATGTATGTATATTATATATATATAATATATATATAAAAGAAAAAAAATATATATTTTCTTTTCCCCCCTTCTGTTACCCCCAGTTATGTTCTCTCTGATTTGGATACAGTACACTTCTCTGGGGTCTTTGCCACCTTTTAATATTTTATTCTCTTATTTATATATCTTATCTGGATAAAATGACAAGGTGGAAAACCTCACCAGAGGAAAAATGAACAAGAGGCAGTACCGATGACTAAGGACCTAATCAATATGGACATTGGTAATATGTCAAGACTAGAGTTCAGGATGATGATTCTCAAGGTGCCAGTTAGGCTCAAAAAAGGCTCTTTCTGGAGGAAAAAAAGAGCTAAAATCTAACCAAGTTGAAATAAAAAAAGCTATTAATGAGGTACAAGAAAAAATGGAGGCTCTTGCTGGTAGGATAAATGAGGCAGAAAAGTGAATTAGTAATAAGAAGACCAAATGATGAAGAATAAAGAAGCTGAGCACAAGAGAGACAAACAACTACTGGACCATGAAGGGAAATTTTGAGAGATAAGTGAAAACATAGGACAAAACGATACTGGAATAATTGGGATTCCAGAAGAAGAAGAAGGAGAGAGAGGAGCAGAAGGTATATTGGAGCAAATTATAAAAGATACATTCCCTATTATGGCAAAGGGAACAAGCATCAAAATCCAGGAGGCATAGAAAACCCCCTCAAATCAATAAAAATGGGTCCACACTCCACCATCTAACAGTAAAACTTACAAGTCTTAGTGACAAAGAGAAAATCCTGAAGGCAGCTTGGGACAAGAAGTCTGTAACATACAATAGTAGATATATTAGATTGTCGGCAGACTTATCCACAGAGACCTATCAGGCCAGAAAACTCGCATGATATATTCAGAGCACTAAATGAGAAAAACATGCAGCCAAGAATACTATATCTAGTTAGGCTATTATTGAAAATAGAAGGAGAGAGAAAAAGCTTCCAGGACAAACAAAAACTAAAAGGCTTTGTAAACACCAAGCCAGCCCTATGGGAAATATTGAAAGGGGTTCTCTAAGCAAAGAGAGATCCTAAAAGTAGTAGACCAGAAAGGAACAGAGATAATATACAGTAACAGTCAACTTACAGGCAATACAATGGCACTAAATACATATCTTTCAATAGTTATCCTGAATGTAAATGGGCTAAATGCCCCAGTCAAAAGACAGAGGGTAAGAAGAATGGTTTAAAAAAAAAAAAAAAAGACCCATCGATATGCTGTCTATAAGAAACTCATTTTATACCCAAAGATACCTCCATATTCAAAGAGAGGGGGGTGGAAAACAATTTACCATGCTAATGGATATCAAAAGAAAGATGGGGTGGCAATCTTTATATCAGACAGATAAGATTTTAAGCCAAAGACTACAAGAGATGAGGAAGGACACTACATCATACTTAAAGTGTCTGTCCAAAAAGAGGATCTAACAATTTTAAATATCCATGCCTCTAACATGGGGGCAGCTAATTATATAAACCAATTAACAACAAAATCAAAGAAACATATAAACAATAATATAAAAATAGTAGGAGATTTTAACACCCCTCTCACTGAAATGGACAGATCATCTAAGCAAAGATCAACAAGGAAATCAAGGCTTAAAATGACACATTGGACCAGATGGACATCACAGATATATTCAGAACATTCCATCCCAAAGCAACAGAATGCACGTTCTTCTCTAGTGCACATGGAACATTCTCCAGAATAGACCACATCCTGGGTCACAAATCAGGTCTCAACCAGTAGGAAAAGACTGGGATAATTTCCTGCATAATCTCAGACCACAATGCTCTGAAGCTAGACCTCAATCACAAGAGGAATGTTGGAAAGAAGTCAAATACATGGAAGCTAAAGAGGATCCTACTAAAGAATAAATGGGTCAGCCAAGAAATTAAAGAAGAATTGACAAAAAAGTTCATGAAAACTAAAGAAAATGAAAATACAACTGTTCAAAATCTTTGGGACAAAAAAGGCAGGCCTGAGAGGAAAGTATATAGTGATAAAAACCTTTCTCAACAAACAAGAAAGGTGTAAAGTACACAATCTAACCCTACACTAAAGGAGCTGGAGAAAGAAGAGCAAAGAAAGCCTATACCCAGCAGCAGAAGAGAAATCAGAAAGATCAGAGCAGAAATCAATAAAATAGAAACCAAAAGAACAGTAGAACAAATCAATGAAACTAGAAGCTGGTTCTTATAAAGAATTAAGAAGATTGCTAAACTCCTGGCCAGATGTATCAAAAAGAAAAGAGAAAGGACCCAAATAAATAAGATCATGATTGAAAGAGGAGAGATCAGAACCAACACCAAAGAAATACAAACAATTATAAGAATATATTATGAGCAACTACACACCAGCAAATCTGGCAATCTGGAAGAAAGGGGGGTATTCCTAGAGACCTATAAACTACCAAAACTGAACCAGGAAGAAATAGAAAACCTGAACAGACCCACAACCAGTCAGGAGATTGAAGCAGTCATCAAAAATCTCCTAACAAACAAGAGCCCAGGGCCAGATGGCATCCAAAGGGAATTCTACCAAACATTTAAATAAGAATTAATACCTATTCTCCTGAAACTGTTTCAAAAAATAGAAATGGAAGGAAAACTTCCAAGCTCATTTTATGAGGCCAGCATGACCTAGATCCCAAAACCAGAAAAAGACCCCATCAATAAGGAGAATGACAGACCAATATCATTGATGAACACAGATGCGAAAATTCTCACCAAATACTAGCCAATAGGATCCAACAGTATATTAAAAGGATTATTGACCATGACCAAGTGGGATTTATTTTTGGGGCTGCAAGGTTGGTTCAACATCCACACATCAATCAATGTGATACAATACATTAATAAAAGAAAGAAGAAGAACCATATGATACTCTCAATAGATGCCAAAAAAGCATTTGACAAAGTACAGCATCATTTCTTGATCAAAACTCTTCACGTGTAGGCACTGAGGATACATACCTCAATATCATCAAAGCCATCTATGACAAACCCACAGTGAATATCATTCTCATCGGAAAAAACTAAGATCTTTCCCCCTAAGGTCAGGAAAACATGGCAGGGATGTGCACTATCACCACTGCTATTCAACATAGTACTAGAAATCCTAGCCTTAGCAATCAGACAACAAAAAGAAATAGAAGACAACCAAATTGGCAAAGAAGCCTCAAACTCTCACTCTTTGCAGATGATATGATACTTTATGTGGAAAACCCCAAAGACTTAACTATAAAATTGCTAGAACTCAGACAGGAATTCAGTAAAGTGTCAAGATATGAAATCAATGCACAGAAATCAGTTGCATTTCTATGCACCAACAGCAAGTCAGAAAAAAGAGAAATTAAGAAGTCGATCCTCCCCCAAAAAGAAGTTGATCCCATTTACAATTGCACCCAAAACCGTAAGATACCTAGGGATAAACCTAAACAAAGAGACAAAGAATCTGTACTCAGAAAACTATAAAATACTCATGAAAGAAATTGAGGAAGACATAAAGAAATGGAAAAACGTTCCATGCTCATGGATTAGAAGAACAAGTATTATGAAAATGTCTGTACTACCTAAAGCAATCTACACATTTAACACAATCCCTATCAAAATGCCATCAATTTTTTTCAAATAAATGAAACAGATTATCCTAAAATTTATATGGAACCAGAAAAGACCCCAAATAGCCAGAGGAATATTGAAAAAGAAAGCCGAAGTTGGTGGCATCACCAATCAATTCCAGACAAAGCTGTCATCAGCAAGACAGTATGGTACTGACACAAAAACAGACACATAAATCAACAGAATAGAATAGAGAGCCCAGAAATAGACCTTCAACTCTATGGTCAACTAATCTTTTACAAAGCAGGAAAGAATGTCCAATGGAAAACAATATATATATAGCCTTTTCAATGAATGGTGTCGGGAAAATTGGACAACCACATGTAGAAGAATGAAACTGGACCATTTCCTTATACCACACACAAAAATAGACTCCAAATGGATGAAGGACCTAAATATGAGAAAGGAATCCATCAAAATTCTTGAGGAGAACATAGGGAGCAACCTCTTCAACTTCAGCCACAGCAACTTCTTCCTAGAAACATTGCCAATGGCAAGGAAAACAAAGCAAAAATGAACTATTGGACTTCATCAAGATCAAAAGCTTTTGCACATCAAAGGAAACAGTCAACAAAACAAAAGACTACTGACAAAATGGGAGAAGATATTTGCAAATGATATCAGATAAAGGGCTAGTATCCAAAATTTATAAAGACCTTATCAAACTCAACACCCAAAGAACAAATAATCCAACCAAGAAATGCGCAGAGGACATGAACAGACATTTCTGCAAAGAAGACATCCAGATGGCCAACAGACACATGAAAAAGTGCCCCACATCACTCGGCACCAGGGAAGTACAAATCAAAATCACAATGAGATATCACCTCACACCAGTCAAAATGGCTAAAATTAACAAGTCATGAAATGACAGATGCTGATGAGGATGCAGAGAAAGGGGAACCCTCCTACACTGTTGGTGGGAATGCAAGCTGGTACAACCACTCTAGAAAACAGCATGGAGGTTCCTCAAAAAGTTGACAACAGAGCTACCCTATGAGCCAGTAATCACACAACTGGGTATTTACCCTAAAGATACTAATGTAGTAATCTAACAGGGTATGTGCACCCAAATGTTTCTAGCAGTAATGTCCACAATAGCCAAACTATGGAAAGAACCTAGATGTCCATCAAGAGATGAATGGATAAAGAAGAAGTAGTATATATATATACAACGGAGTACTATGCAGTCATCAAAGGAAATGAAATCTTGCCATTTGCAATGATGTGGATGGAACTAGAGGGTATTATCCTGAGCAAAATAGGTCAATTAGAGAAAGACAATTATCATATGATCTCCCTGATATGAGGAATTCGAGAGGCAGGGTGGGGAGCTTAGGGGGTAGGAAAGGAAAAAATGAAACAAGATGGGCTCCGGAAGGAGACAAACCATAATATACTCTTAATCTCACAAAACAAACTGAGGGTTGCTGGGAGGAGAGGAGGTAGGGAGAGGGTGGTTGGGGTATGGACATTGGGGAGGGTATGTGATATGGTGAGTGCTGTGAAATGTGTAAGCCTGAGGATTCACAGACCTGTACCCCTGGGGCAAATAATATATTATAGGTTAATAAAAATAATTAATAAAAAAAGAAAGAAAATAAACTAATTTTTTTCAAAAAGTTTTCATATATATATTTCTTCCAAAAGATCATTTTCTAAAAGCCTAGAGTCTAAAATAAAAAAGAAAACTACAAACTACAAACTAGTTTCTCCAACTTTATGATTAGAGCATATTAGCCTGTTACAGCTATCCAAATTTTGAGAAAACTTATAATGCATTTTAAAATAATTTATTTCTCTTTCTTGTGATTCTGCATTCCTGAACCATAGTTCTTTAAAATAATGACATTTCTTAAAATGAACAATCTATTTATATTTGTGACATGGATAAGGATTCTCACACTAAAATTTTGTGAAAAACTTAAAGTTCAATAAACCATTTAGATAATATTTAGAAATTTCAATCAGTTATAAGGTATGTAAAACTAACCATCTGTTCTTTTATAATTTTTTAATGGTTAAAGGCATCATTATGTATACAAACATACATAAGGCAAAGTAAATACAATATTTGTAAAATTTGCACCTGGAAAAACCACCAAACTTAATATTAATCTAAGAGAACACTGAACATGCTATGGTATGTATATTTCATTTATTTTGTTTTAACTTAGAATCTTTAAGATGGTTTAAGGTGCTATATATTCTGTGTATCTCAAGCATAGGAAGAAGAAAAAGTAAACCAATTTTTTTCTACCCAATATATTTGCTCCATAGAGGAGTGATTATCTTTAACATAGTCTTTATATGTCATTATTATAATTTTACTACACATGGCAGTTGAAACAGTGGGGTTATGGAAAAGCGTTCCATAGAATATAAGTAATTTGGACTAATAACTGGTTTCTAGGCAAACAATTTACAGAAGAATGTACAGATTTTTGTCTCTTAGTTAAATATACATTAGCCACTCATTTTCAACTTTTAACAGTAAAGAGCTGCTAAACTTAAGAACATTACATACCAATTGGTCATAATATTCTTGTTGATCATGATCTGTGTGTGATAATCACATCAGCCATTTGGAAATTTTTCTTCTTCTATATTCTTTGAATGAATCAGATACTGCTATTGTAATTGTTCTGGTGAATTCTTTCCTTAGCTGTAAAATTTTCATAGTTCAATATTATTGTCAGTGATCTAAGTAAACTGATGACTGTGGCTTATAAAGACATTAGTTCTATTGATAACATATGCTATCAAATGTCAGAAAATGTCAATTGTAGTGTCCAGTTTCATAATAGTTTGTAGTTGAACCGGGGCTCTCATATCTCAAGGAATTAATCTTTAAATACTATCATTAGGACTAAGTATTGATTATTGCAGACCTTGGTTTCAATAACCAAAGGAGAGAATAGAACAGATTAAATATATAGATGTAATAATAATTACATTAAATAACTATTTTTAATATTTTCTTATGTGTCTATAATTTGTACTAAACATACAATTGGTTTTAAATGAGTTGTTAGATTACTTGAAAGATTTTTAATTATAAGTTAACATCAATATGCTAAAAACATACTGAAAATGCTTTATATCAAAAAATATATTCTTGGAAAACAGATGGGATATGAAAATGTGATTATTTATTTTTTAGCTGTTGATGATTTTTTTGTCTTTGGAAGATTTTAATGCACTGAAATGGCTTTTATTATAACAATTTAAACAAGTAATTTTATGAGAATAGAATAATCTACACCCATATACCCATCATCCATATTTAACACATCTCAGTGTTTTTCTATTTTGCTGAATACTTTCTTTTCTTTTTTTTAATAAGATTTTATTTATTTATTTGACAGACAGAGATCACAGGTAGGCAGAGAGAGAGGAGGAAGCAGACTCCCTGCTGAGCAGAGAGCCTGATGCGGGACTCGATCCCAGGAACCTGGGATCATGACCTGAGCTGAAGGCAGAGGCTTTAACCCACTGAGCCACCCAGGTGCCCGATTTTGCTGAATACTGTCAAGGAAAATCTATAAAACATATTATTTGAAAACCCTTTGCATACATCAAGATTCATTTTTCATTCCTTTACAGTGAGAGGAAATCACCATTCTTTGATGTGCATTCTTCCAAATATGTGTTATAATTTCATTAAATATATACTAGTGTCTCCAAAATGAAATAATTGTGTAAAAAATCTAATAATACATGTACCTGATTCATATGAGGAAAACTATAAAACTCTAATGAATGAAATCAAAGAAAAATTAAATAGATACTACATGTTCATGGATAAGAAAATTATATTGTCAAGATATCAGTTCTGCCCAATGTAATCTCTAGATTCAATGAAATCCCAATCAAAATCCTAACAAGTTATTCTGTGAATATTAATAAAACAATTCTAAAGATTATAGGGCAAAACAAAAGACTCAGAATTCAATGTTGGAGAACAAAGCTGAAGGATTGACACTGCCCGACTTTAAGACTTACTATAAACCTACAGTAATCAAGATAGTATGGTTTTGTGAAATGAATAACGAAATAAATCAATGGAACAGAACAGGGAGGTCAGAAATATACCCACATAAATATTGTCAACTTATTTTTGACAAAGACACAAAGGCAATTCAGTGGAAAAGTGTTTTTTCAACATACGGTATTGGAACAACTGGACATCCACATTGAAAATTAAAAAAATTTAGATACACACCTTAAACTCTTTGTATAAATTAACTCAAAATGGATAAAATACTCAATAAAAATGCAAAATTATAAGAACTCCCTTAAGAAAAGAGAAAATCTTGGGGTGCCTGGGTGGCTCAGCAGGTTAAGCCTCTGTCTTTGGCTCAGGTCATGATCCCAGGGTCCTGGGATCAAGCCCAGAATTGGGCTCTCTGCTCAGTAGGGAGCCTGCTTCCTCCTCTCTCTCCGCCTGCCTCTCTGCCTACTTGTGATCTCTGTCTGTCAAATAAATAAACAAAATCTTTAAAAAAAAAAAAAGAGAAAATCTTGATGATGTTGGGTCTGGTTGCCTTTTTATTATTTTTTTTATTTTTTTTTAAGATTTTATTTATTCATTTGACAGACAGAGATCATAAGTAGGCAGAGAGGCAGAGAGAGAGGAGGAAGCAGGCTGTCCGCAGAGCAGAGAGCCCAATATGGGGCTCGATCCCACGACCCTGGGATCACGACCCGAGCCGAAGGCAGCGGCTTTAACCCACTGAGCCACCCAGGTGCCCCTGGTTGTCTTTTTAGAGATGACACCAGGATATGAGCCATGAAAGAAAGAATTGATAAGATGGGCTTAATTCAAAATTCGGATCTGTGAATGCCAAGAAAAGCCACAGGCTGGAAGAAGATATTTGCAAAAGACACATCAAACAAAGGATTATAATCCAAAATAGACAAATACTAAAAATTCAACAATAAGAAAACAATCCAGTTTAAAAAAATAGGCCTATGATCTTCTTTTTAAAAAAAATATTTTATTTATTATTTGACAGAGAGAGAGAGAGAACACAGGCAAGGAGAGTGGCAGAGGGAGAGGGAGAAGCAGGACCCCTTCAGAGCAAGGAGCCCATTGTGGGGCTTGATTCCAGCATCCTGGGATCACGATCTGAGCAGAAGGCAGTTGGTTGACTGACTGAGCCACCCAGGCAAAAATGGGCCCATGATCTTAATGATATCTCACTGAAGAAGTCCTACTGATGTTAAATAAGCATATAAAAAGATGTTCCACATCATATGCCATGAGGTCAATGCAAATCAAAACAATGAGATACCACTACACACCTTTTAGAATGGCCCCAATCCAGAACACTAACAATATGAAATGCTCATAAGAATGTGAAGCAACAGGAGTTTTGTGTTTTTGTTTTTTTTTTAAGATTTTATTTATTGAGAGAGAGAGTGAGCAAGACAGAGTACAAGCCATGGGGAGAAGCAGGAGAGGGAGAAGCAGACTTCCCCCATACCAACTTTCCCCACCATTGGTACATTGTTTTACAATTGAACATACAGTAACATATGAAATATCATTCCAAGTCTATAGTTTATACTATGGTTCACTCTTAGTGTACATTCTATGAGTTTTGACAAATGTATAATGGCATGTGTCCATCATTATAATATTACACATAATAGCTTCACTGCCCTAAATATCCTCTGAGATCCAGCTATTTATCCTCCCTATTCTCTAATTCTGGAAACTACAATCTCTTTAATGTTTTGCCTTTTCTAAGTTGTTATATTGTTATGTAGTTGGAATCATATTCTATGGAAGCTTTTATAGATTGGCTTCTTTCACAAGGTAATATGCATTTAAGTTTCCTCCACGTGTCTCCATGGTCTGATAGCTTTTTTTTTTTTTAAGTGCTGAATAATATTACATTGTCTGAACATACAACAACTTATTTATCCATTCATTTACTGATGGCCATCCTGGTTGCTTCCAAGTGTTGGCAATTATGAATAAGGCTGTTATAAACATCTGGGTATTAGTTTTTTGAGTGGACATAAGTTTTAACTCATTTGGATAAATACCAAGTAGTGTGATTTGTGGATTATATTGTAAGTATTACAAAAATCTGCCCAATTCCAAATTAGCTGCCATTTCTTTATTATCCACAGGGAAATCACATTAGGGGTCCAAATATTTCCTGCTTATTATATAATCATCTTCAAAGGATATCTCTGAAGAGTCACCTCCATTTCCTTTCTTACATTTCAAATTTTTCAGGAAGGCCTCTGAAAAAAGATGATGGCACCAGGTGGATTCAACACTAATCAGGTAGTCAAAAGTCATATCCAGAAACCTCCAGCATCTGTTTCTTATCAGGAAGAGGTTGGTTCAGTTATGGTTCAGTCAGTATATTGTATTGTTTTTTCCTATACATGAGCCGAGCTTGAGGATTAATATTGACAAAAACTCTTCAGCAATCTGCATGTTGGTTGCCAGATTGATCACCATTAGTATTTGGTTATTTCCCATCAAGCTTCTTTTTAGGATATTCTCAGTTTGAGAAAGAGTTTGATGTCATCAGCTAGATTGAAGAGTCAAAATCAACTTTATAATCAATTCAGTTTTCTGTAAATGAACTCATAGTTCTTTGACCACAAGAGTTCTCTTTTAAGCAGAGGGCATTTTGGCTGACTTCCTCCTCTAACTCTTTGAGATCTCATACTGGAACTTAGAAAACTGGTCTTTAGAAGCCATATAATTAACTGATATGAAATACCTTCATTTATATTTGTAAAATCATTTTGATTTCTACTATTCATTTCATTCTAGTCTCTGACTCAGAGCTAGCTCCTAAGTCTCATGCAGGGCAAATTAGGAATGCCAGTTAATGCCCTATGCTTCAGTCTACATGTTTTTTGTGAGCTTATTTTCCAGCTACTAATCCTATCTTCTGTTAGTTGATAGCATTTTTTTAATCTTAATTCTTTACCACTCTTCTTCCTAGCCATAGCTTCATCATGGGAAGAGTGTTTGCCCCACACTTTCAGGCATGGCTACAGTTATTTTTTTGCATAGTGATCTATAGGTGAGGATGACAGGCACTATCTCAGAGTCTAGGGCTTAACAGAGTTTGCCTATTTTTTTGTTTGTCCTCTTGAACTTCTGCAACTCTGTGAAAACATGCTAATCCAATAAAAATGAAAGACACTTGGAGAACAGCCATTTCAGCTGACTTCTTCCTCCTCAGCTATGTCCCTGAGAAACTTAGATGAACCTCACCTATATTAGAGCCAAATACCAGAAAACCACAGATGTGAAAATATTAATAAGTAATAACTATTTTTAAGCACCAAGTTTTCAGTTTCTGCTGAGCAATAACAGCAAACCAGTATAGCCCGTATAGTAATTTTGAAGGAGTTCATACCCCCTATAGACAAAGGATAGATATAGCAAAGGAACTTAAATCTCTGAATCCACTTTAATCTCCATTAGTGATAGAGGCTAAATGTCTCCTGTTTCTTACAAAATCTGTGCTTGTTTACACACAAGCCTTCCTCTAAATGCTGCTGAAGGAATTGATTTATAAAATATTGCATTTTCCCTGGCCCACTTCTCAACATTTCTCTTTAGTTCCAGCACACAAAAAGGGTTAGATTCTAATGTTGCTGATGAGAGATGGAAACACTTAACTGGGAACATCTAGCCTATATCCTAGAAGAACTGCATAACTCCAAAAATCTGTATTGTCACAAAGTTGGGGGGCATGTGTGGGACTGACCCTAAGGTAGTCAGACTAAAGGAGAATAAATACAAAACTTAAATGAGTTAAACTTATTGAAATGGATGAGAGAGAAGATTCAATGTGCTACTATTAGAATCTGGGTATGGTGTTAAATTGGCTAATCAAACACAGGACTTACTTCTAGCTTAGATTGGTGAGGCAGAAATGCCAGAGTGTTCTTGGTATATATTATAAGGAGCTGCTCATAAGCTTATTGTTATGGAAACGTTTGAGTGGATCTATCATGAGTAAGCTGTTCAGTTACCCTTTAATTTTTATCCCAAGAGAATACAGGAGGGTATTCCTATCTCCTAGGAAGAAATTCCATTCACCCAGGAGGAATTCCATTCACCAAGATCAATAACAGGGTTCATGAGGGGGGCATTAGTGTCTTGATGAACTCTAGGGTGATTATCCTTTACAGGCTGGGGATAATGTGAGATGCTACAGTAAAATTGGGTTCCCTGATATAAATTAGAATAATGTGATCCAAGAATGGATAAAAACTGTTGATTATGTATGACTAAATTATGTATGACTAAATAATTATGACTAATTATGTAAGATTAAAAAATGAGCAAATATCCCCATAAATCAGAGAAACAGATGGTGATTGGTGGATTGATTCAGACATCCTTGACAATGGCAATGGCAATGACAGTGACAAGTTTCTACAAAATAAAATCCATGGGCAATCTGCTATGGTACAATTCACATATATAGAATTAAGTATACAGGTCTGCAGGATAGTATAATTCTATATATTCACATATATAGGATTAAGTACACAATTTAATTTGCCTTTGTAGGGATTCCTAGCCTCTTACACAATTTCAGACCTATGCTGTGACATAGACTCAGTGCCTCAACTGAAGGATAGTAGGTCCTTTTGAAGAAGGATCTTGACATATAGTCATAGGCTTTCCATGTATTTTCCTGAAGATTTTTCAGAGGGTTTTGAGACCATTTACCACTATGATTGTTCACTGATTAAAGAATGATATTCAGGCCTTTTAGGAGTTTTTAGATAATGGCCCTGAATTTATGCTTATCTTTGAAATACCACTTTCCATCAGTAGGAGTGCACAATTATTTAGGTCTGACAGATGGATCATAAATCCATCTTTTGTTGTTTTTTTTGTTTTGTTTTCCTTCACAGTCCCTGAATATATAGTCAATATACTTAGTAACAGAATCTCCACATGGGAATAAGAGCTATTATGCAGAAAGCCCAACTGCGAGATCTTGAAATGTCCCTTATCAATTATCCTCAAATTGATCTACAAATTCAATAAAATACCAATAAAAATTCTACCAGTCGTTCTTTCTTTGTTTAGATGTAAGTATTTATACAATACATGTTCATTGTAACAGAACAAAACTGTCAAAAATAACTAACGCTTCCTGAAGGAGATAAAAATATGAGATTGCTTGCCTTACCAGTATTGAGATATTTCAAAGGTAAGTAATTAAGATTTATGGTACTGGCACATGGACAGCTAATTGAACTAAGGAAACAGAATAGAGACAAAGAAATAGGCATATTTGTATATGGGGACTTGTTCTGCAACCAAGAAAGCATTGCAGATCAGGCCAAACAGTAAGTAACAAATGAAGTTATTGAATACATATAGCAGGCACAATTAATTAATCATATGTAAAAATGAACTTAAAATTCCTACCTATACATACACACACACATGCACAAATGCATACAAAATTTCCAGATAAATTGATTTAAATAGAAATGGTGAAACTTTAAACATTTTAAAAGGAAATATAAGCAAGACTCTTTTGTCCTAGAATAAACTTTTTAAAAAATATTGAACTGCTCTTGAATCCCTGGAATAAATCCTACTTGATTATGGTGAATAATTCTTTTTAAAGTATTACTGGATTGAGTTGCTAATTTTAATGTATTATTGGATTGAGTTGCTGTTGAGGATTTTTGTAACTATATTCATCAGAGACATTGACCTGTAGTTTTCTTTTCTGTGTGTTGTCTTTATCTGGTTTTGTTATCAGAGCAATGCTGGCTTCATAGAATGCATTTGGAAGTTTTCTTTTCTCTTCTATTTTTTGGAAAAGTTTGATAAGAATAGCTATTGGTTCTTCTTTAAGTAGAGTAATCATTTTTAAATGAGATAAAAAGGCAAACCATAAGCAAACTGATTAAGTTGATTACATTAAAATTAAAGCTTAGCAATCAAAACTTATAGAGAAGGTAAAATGTCAATCTACAATCAATAGAAATATTTTCAGTAAGTACAACTAATAAAAGTAGTAATAACCAAAATATATAAAGATTCTTACAAATCAATAAGAAGAAAACATAAATGGGAAGATGCCATAAATAGGCATTTCTAGAAAGGAAAAATTAAATTTCTTAAAATGGATGGAGGAATGCTTAAACTTATAAGTTATGATGGGAATTCAGGGAAAAAAAAAACAAAGATATATAATTTTGCACAAAGATATTTAAGTCCAAATGGAATATCTAAGAATGTAAATAGGAACACTTACTCATTTTCACTATGAGTGTGAATATTCCAGTTTCAAAGTAAAATGGAAAAAAATGGTATAATACATGTGAAAACATCTACCCAATGATCCAACTTTTCCATTTCTAGGTCTGACATCTAAAGTAACACTAGCACTTGTGTACTTGAGGAAATATTTGAAAACTTTAATAGTAGTATTATCTCTAAGAAAGAAGAGTCAAATAACCCAGATGTCCATGGCTAGAAGACTGATAAACAAAAGTTGACACATATTTAAATGGAATATTGTACAACACTTAAAAATGAGCAACAGATGCAGAAATGTCATGTTCAACATAATGAATTATTTCTGAAGACCATACACAATATTATCAGTTATATTAAATGCAAACTAAGTGTTTTGCTGAGGTAGGCATACAAATAGCTAATACTATATATTCAAGGCAAGAGATGGGTCAAATAGGTGATGGGGATGAAGGTGGGTACTTGTGAGGAGCACCAGGTGTTACATGGAAGGATTGTATCGGTATATTATATGCCTGAAACTAATATTACACTGTGCTAACTGAAATTTAAATAAAAACTTAAACATAAAATCTTTGTTCAACAACAAAAAAATTCAGGATATTCAATATGGTTGGGGGGAAAAGTAGGGATAAGCACAAGGATATTGGGAAGGTTCTGCTTAAGTTGAATGATAGGTACATATATGTTCATTTTATTTTGTAAATGTCATATATAAAGTAATTGATTAAGTAGAATGTAGCTTCTAACCTGTTTGCCAGATCCACACAGGTTCCATTATTTTTGCAAGGTCTAGAAGAACACTCATTTGTTTCAAGTTCACATAGAGGTCCTGAAAACCCAGGTCTGCAAACACATCTTTTAAACAAGAAATTTAATACCTCCATTAGTATAAACATATAAAGTCAAAGCTTCAAATAATTTTAGCATGGAAAATTTTTAATAACCAGAAATGCTGTTCAATTTGTCAACTGAAATTATAAACATGGATGTGTTTCGATACATCTAGATGCATAAACTTGTATCTAATTATTTTTTTGGTTTTCTCTACCTGGAATTGTTGACCCCATCTTCACAGTCACCATAATTCTGACAGGGAAGGGAGAAGCACTCATCCACATTAATTTCACAATGTTCACCCTCAAATCCTGCAAGGAGAGATGAAATGGATATAGATGAGCAATCTGTACTTTAGAGTGTGAAAATCAGTCAGTGCTAAAGAGTCTGGAGAAAATGTTCTTAGTGGAAGCTTAGAAAAAAAATATATTACATAAAGAAAGAAAATACCTCATCTCTGGCTTCTCATCTCTAATTCACATAAATTCATAATTCACATAAATAAAGTTATGCTGGTTTCTAATAAACAAGTTCAAATGAAAGAATCACTTTACTTTACTTTACTAAATCCTTTGGGAAAATAGGGTGTTGCAAATGTTGCTGTTGTTTTAAGGTACTTAAATGTTTGAACAAGAAAAAATGAAACAATCTGGAAAGCAAATGAATTAATGTGATGGCCAATCTTAAAGTAAAATTGAGCTTCAGCAATCAAATTTATTCAAGGTAGTTAGCAGATGAGGCAAATTATTTAATTACTTTCCATATCCAAGTGATTCAAAGAAAACAAATTGTTTTGATTCATAGCTACATAATCAGTCATCCATTTAAACACATGCCAGTTATATTTAAGAAAAAACAAAGAACATGAAAAAAATATATGGACTTGTAAGAGGCAGTTGTAATTATTTAAACACAATTTGTGTCAGAAAAAATCTATAAACCTCATATCATTTTTTTTTTTTTTTTAGATCTTATTTATTTGTTAGAGAGAGAGACAGTGAGAGAGAGAACACAAACAGGGGGAGTGGGAAAGGAAGAAGCAGGCTCCTCAGCGGGCAGGGAGTCCAGTACGGGCCTTGACCCCAGGAGTGTGGGATCATGACCTGAGCCAAAGGGAGACACAACCGACTGAACCACCCAGGTCCCTCATATCATTCCTTTAATCCATTTATACCAGCCTGCAAGTTGAACCTCAGTTTATTTAACTCTTGTTCTTAATTCTCTTTCCCTTTACTATACACATTAGATAGTCCTCTTTTTTTTTTTTTTTAAGATTTTATTTATTTATTTGACAGACAGAGATCACAAGTAGGCAGAGAGGCAGGCAGAGAGAGAGGAAGGGAAGCAGGCTCCTTGCTAAGCAGAGAGCCCGATGTGGGGCTCGATCCCAGGACCCTGGGATTATGACCTGAGCCGAAGGCAGAGGCTTTAACCAACTGAGCCACCCAGGCGCCCCTAGATAGTCCTCTTTTGATCACATACACTATAAACAAAAATACTAACTTATAAAAGGAATGGCATTTATTGGTAGCCTAGCTGGGAGGGATACCTAGCAGTTTTCAGAGTTTAAGAAAGAACCATAGTAACTGTCAGGACCAGTTCTTTCACAAACATTTCTTTCTTACTGCATTCAGATCTCCATGTGAAGGGAACATGGTGTTAGCTGCACCAACTGTAAAACTCTAGCAAAAAGTGAAGGTTTTTTTCTTTTATCATCCATCAATTCCAAGGAAAGGCTCTGAATGCCAACATTCCAGTCCTATGCTGACATGGATCAATCATAATTGCCAGAGAGATGGAGTTTTCTCTTTTAGTTTGAGTTTCCCAAAATAAGAATATGAGGTAATAATATGCATACTCATAGCTTATTTGAAAGGTGATCCTGGAAATTATTGCAAGAGAATGGAGAAATAAAACAGGGGAGACAGGGGCTTAATGAGCTGGTTAGTTTACTGTGGGCAATGAAGGCCTCAAGGCTGCCAGGTATCCTCTTAGAAATCATGTGGAACATAACCCAGAGTTGTCAACTACATAAGAAAGGTGCATCCACAAAGTAAGAGAGAGCTCTTACAATGTTATACCTTAATGGTTAGTTAATTTATGTGTCTCTCCTTGAACTTTAAATTCCTTGAGGGTGTGTCTTTGTCATGTTTAATTTCCCCAGAAACTACCTCAAGACTTGACACATGGTGGGAAATCAATAATGGTTGCTGAATCAGTGAATAAAGAATATATATTTTTAAATTTCTAGAATACTACCAACATGCAGTTACAAGATTGGCATGTGTTATATACAGAGCATAGTGCAGAGAGGCAAAAAAAAAATGTGTAGTATAAAATAAATGTTGAGGTGTGTAAATTGACTGCATACTAAATCACCAAAAACTAATACTATAAGGTACTAGTGTAAACCCCATTTACTTCTAGGAATCTTATTAAATTGTATTTGTCTTTCTATGTGCTATTTTTTTTAAATTTATTTATCTGTCAGATAGAGAGAGTGCAGGAGCGAGCACAGGCAGAGGCAGAGGGAGAAGCAGGCTCACTGCTGAGCAAGGAGCCCGACGTGGGACTCGATTCCAGGACGTTGGGATCATGACCTGAGCCGAAGGCATTCGCTCAACCATCTGAGCCACCCAGGCGTCCCTCTATGTGCTATTTTTATACTTACTAAAGCATTTTTTTTTTAACCACAGACTTTTCAACCACAGAAATTGTTTAAAAAATTGGATTTTATATAAAACAAACCTGTATTGAATTATTACTGCTAAATGCTTTTCTGTCTACCCATTTTCCACTAGAAAATGTTCAGTGTTCATAGGGAACAAATTAACTCACTTCCATTCTTTTTTTTTTTTTTTTTTTTGGGGGGATGGATTTTTTTTTTTTTTTTTTACTTTATTTAAGCTTTATTTAAACATATGATGTAACCCCACCACCCTCACCCAACCCCTCTTCCCCCCACCCCCCTCAGTTTGTTTTATGACATTAAGAGTCTCTTTTGGTTTTTCTCCCTCCCAGAAGACAGAAGCACAGCCCTTACTTTCTCCTGCAAAACATGATCACCATAGTTCTAGTGTTTTACTACAGCTGTAATTTTTAAATAGCTCACATTGTACCCAAACAGATTAGATTGTTTTGACTATAAGTTTCAATCACACGAAGCAAAATAGTTTACTTGGTAAGCATTCAGTTTGGCATAAATCAAAGTATCAGTTATTCTAGTTGCTGGTTCTTCAGAGTGCATTTTAACGTCATTTATAATTTAGGTGACTAGTACATAGTCACATTACTACTCTGGCTTTGGGATTTTATTTAAATTCATATTTAAATTGTGACAGACCCTGTAGGCTGACTAATAACTGTGAACAGAATTTCAAAAATGCATATGATGAACTCCAAGGCCTTAAGACTTAAATCTCTTTTCTTGTGATGCCCTATATTCTAGTCACTTGGCAAACACAAACAGCTTGCAAAGAATTCCAGTGGAGATTCCAAATCCTATATCTGTATAAGAGGTTAAGTCTTGGAATTCTCTGTGGTTTAAAATTTCACTACTTTTAAAATGAAATTTGATTATAATATTTTCCTTAAAAAATAATATAATGGCTTTGGTGTAGATCCTATTTCAAATAACAGGTATTAAAATAACTCAGGGCATAGTGTCTAAAATATTCCACAGTCAACCTCTTTATAATATTCTGTGGTAGCTTTTTAAAGCAATGTCACAGGCTTTAGTTTTTGATCTGCTACAGATGTTGAACAACTAAAGGCAACCATAAGTAAACATTTTGTATAGTAGTTAAATCTCATTTACAGAAACTTACTCCTATAATTTCTTAGGTTTAGAAATATTTTTCAATTTCAAATATATACATATGTATATGTATACAACATATGTGTATGTTTAGAAACAATGTACTCTTCACATATCTCTTTGTGTTGAATCATAATTAGAAAGTGACAAACACATGATTCATTGTGCCCACCTGCTACTGTATCCAAAGCATTAATTTGAAATAGTCATATTTCTCTGAAAGCCTTAAGTATAATGATGAAGTTCCAAGAAGACAAACAAGATTTTACTAATATACAATGGTGAAATCTAAATTGTCCTCAGGATATTTTTGTGATGCTCGTGAAGCTGGAAAATCTTATTACTAGTTTGATAGTTGTTGATAAGGTTTTATGATAGCTCTGAACATTTTTTCCCTCACCCCACAATAGGAAAGGAATCTTATTATATTATATAAATTCATTAAATGCATTTATTAATTGTACATAAATTATCAAAAATTTTACATCAAAAAACATGCTCACCTTGTAGAAAACTATCTTTGGTGAAAATAGAGGAGGTTTTATTTTAATTGAAGAAATATGCTGCTACCTCTCATTAAATATTACTTATATTCTGAGGATATTAATTTGTTAAGTAAAGCATTATGGAGTAATTCTGCTGAATAAATTAGCTCCTCCCCTGCTACTGAATATTATTTCAAAAATTTCACTCTCAGTGTTTGTTAAAAGGAAATTATGCACCTAATTTATGTACTTTATAATTACTGAGGTTTGCAGGGTATCAAATGTCCCTCTCACATTTTTTCCTATTTGCTTTCCTTGACACATTCCTGCAAACATGTGTCTGTCCATATGCCTTGTATGCCCGCATTATTTGCTTTATAAAGCCCATGTCATTTTTGCAAAAACAATTACTAATGGCTCTCCAGTTTATAGTTCCAATCCCTCAGAAGGTCCAGAAGTTTTTGTCATGTACATACATTCATGGACTTGCCTCTATAGGCTTATAATTATCCTATACATCAGGAAATTCTAGAGGCTTATAAAAACAAATAGGAACAGCTTTGACTAAGATAACAATTAATTGGTATAGTCTAAACTGACCATTTGGGACAGAAGAGTAAATAAGTGTTGTCCTTATTTTTAATAAACCTCTTTTCTAGTAGAATAAGTAACAAGGAAAGAGACATGAAGCCATGAGTTGGTATTAGAAAATAAATATTAGTTGTAGACTTACACACAGTGTGATTTTTATACTGTACTTTTGACACACTCCTGTTACACGGAAAACCTACAATGTGCTAGTTTTATGGCAGAAGCGTTCCTGTTGAAGATGGTAATAGCTCTTCAGAAGCAAGCAGTCCATGAGCAGTAAACATTTATATAGATCACCTGTGCACTAATCAGACCTCTTTCAGTTACATCTGAAGAGATCCTAATCAAGCATCTTTCAGACTGTGTAAGTTATTATTGGCTGATATGACCCAGAAAACCAGAAGTAACTTGCTTCAGGAACAGCTGGATTCAGGAGTGCCAATAATGTTCTTTAATCTGCCCATTCTCTATCCCCTTCACAGACTCTATTTTATGGTATAAAGTAGCCACCAGAGGCACATGACACTGGCTTAGCCACCAAAGTGGAAATAAGTAGTGTTCATAGATAAGTCCATGAAAAAAGTTGCAGTGAAGCATTTGATTACCCTAGATTCTATCTATGCTCATTTCTAACTAACAGCTATTGTTAGGAACACTACATAAACAAGATTATTCAGGAAAAAGAAGCTGTTAAGAAACAATGGGACATTTCTTTAAAACAAACAAACAAAAAAGGCCAAAAACTACAAAGTTTTGTCTCTCCCTGCCCCTCTCCACCATTGTCCCTCCTCACCATACTAGTTAGGCTAACTTTTTAGATTATTTCTCTAGTCTGTTTATAATACCTATATTTGGAGTCAAATAATCCTTAATTCTCCAATATATGTAAGTTTTCCCTCACCCATTTTTAAGGAGCCATAATCTCATAAAAACAAAATAAACCAAACAAACAAAAAGTGAAAAAAATTAAAACAAATATAAGCTCTTACCTTCTCTACACAGACAGTAATGAGTTCCATCTACCAAAGTCCAACATGTTGAGTTGTTTCTGCAAGGGTCACTGAGTGGATCACAAGGGTTATAGTGTTGATGGCAAAATTTTCCAGTATAAAAGGGTGGACACAGGCATACAAATTGCCCAGGAATGGTAGACTCATGACAAAGAGCTCCATTCATACATGGGTCAGAGTCACATTCATTTATTTCTTCACTACAGTTTTGTCCAGTCCATCCAGATGTACACTCACAGCTGAAATAAAATTTTAAGAAGTATGAAGAATACTGCTTCAAACTTATTCTTTGCATTTTAATAAATTATTACACAGAACTAATATGTGGCATTTTTATTTATAACAAGATTAAGAAATTATACATACTTTAAAAACATTACGTGCCTAATTTCCTGAGACAATTCAATGTATATTATTGCAAGACTCACTTCAATGGCTAAAATAAGATTTAAGAAGCATTTGGTAAATTCCTAACATAGTAGGCCACTGAAAGGTAAGAGAACAACTATGCTACCAATTTCAATTTTCACAACTATTGAATTTAATTACCAATTGAGAAAACTCTCTCAATTATTTCTTTTTTTT
>ML093425.1:0-34563 GCA_003697995.1 Taxidea taxus jeffersonii | reverse complement strand
TTTTTTTTATTTTTTTATTTAAGCTTTATTTAAACATATAATGTAACCCCACCAACCCCTCTTACCCCCACCCCCCTCAGTTTGTTTTATGACATTAAGAGTCTCTTTTGGTTTGTCTCCCTCCCAATCCCATCTTGTTTCATTTATTCTTTTCCTACCACCTTAACTCCCACCCCGATTGCATCTCCATTTCCTCATATCAGGGAGATCATGTGATAGTTGTCTTTCTCCAGTTGACTTATTTCGCTAAGCATAATACGCTCTAGTTCCATCCATGTTGTCGCAAATGGTAAGATTTCATTTCTTTTGATGGCTGCATAGTATTCCATTGTATATATATATACCACCTCTTCTTTATCCATTCATCTATTGATGGACATCTAGGTTCTTTCCATAACTTGGCTATTGTGGACTTTGCTGCTATAAACATTTGGGTGCACGTGCCCCTTTGGATCACTACGTTTGTATCTTTAGGGTAAATACCCAGTAGTGCAATTGCTGGGTCATAAGGTAGCTCTATTTTCAATTTTTTGAGGAACCTCCATGCTGTTTTCCAAAGTGGTTGCACCAGCTTGCATTCCCACCAACAGTGTAGGAGGGTTCCCCTTTCTCCACATCCTCGCCAGCGTCTGTCATTTCCTGACTTGTTCATTTTAGCCATTCTGACTGGTGTGAGGTGGTATCTCATTGTGGTTTTGATTTGTATTTCCCTGATGCCCAGTGATGTGGAGCACTTTTTCATGTGTCTGTTGGCCATCTGGATGTCTTCTTTGCAGAAATGTCTGTTCATGTCCTCTGCCCATTTCTTGATGGGATTATTTGTTCTTTGGGTGTTGAGTTTGCTAAGTTCTTTGTAGATTTTGGATACTAGTCCTTTATCTGATATGTCGTTTGCAAATATCTTTTCCCACTCTGTCAGTTGTCTTTTGGTTTTGTTGACTGTTTCCTTTGCTGTGCAAAAGCTTTTGATCTTGATGAAGTCCCAATAGTTCATTTTTTCCCTTGCTTCCCTTGCCTTTGGCGTTGTTTCTAGGAAGAAGTTGCTGCGGCTGAGGTCGAAGAGGTTGCTGCCTGTGTTCTCCTTCAATTATTTCTTTTATGTAAAATAATTTTCACTGTTTAAAAGACTGAGATGAGGGGTGCCTGGGTGGCTCAGTGGGTTAAAGCCTCTGCCTTCGGCTCAGGTCATGATTCCAGGGTCCTGGGATCGAGCCCCGCATCGGGCTCTCTGCTCGGCAGGGAGCCTGCTTCCTCCTCTCTCTCTCTCTCTCTCTGCCTGCCTCTCTGCCTACTTGTGATTTCTCTCTCTGTCAAATAAATAAATAAAATCTTAAACAAACAAACAAACAAAAAAACTTTAAAAGACTGAGATGATATTTAATTCAATATCTTTAGCAACATGTTATGCTTATAATCACCAGAGTATTTATAGCAAGGTGTTCCTTTATGCTAAGCATCTGGATTTCATTCCAGTTTTTGCCTGCTTTTAAAACCATGTTTTCTCTAATATTTGAATAATGTGGGAAAACTGAAGAGAAATCAAATAAATGAAAATTAAAGCATTTGGAACTTGTCTGTACCTCACAGACTCTAGCTCAGTCCACTGTCAACCATCTAGCATCTGTCATTCTCTCAGAAATTATTGAGTTCAAAGAGCACTATACTATCAGTCATTTACTAATCCTGCACATAACTTCATCTTCCTCTAAAATTTGCTTATCATACCCTTTAGAAGTTTTTATAAATAGAAATTATAAACATTTCCATCATTAGCCTCCACTAATTAAACTTCTGGCTTCCCAGTGTGAATCTGAATCTCCATATTTTCATGCATATAATATATACTGAAAATATTATAAATATTAATTGATATACAGTCTTCAGTTGGAATCATATAGACTTATCTGAATTCTTTCATTTGGGAAATTGAAGATCAAAGAGCTTAATGAAATTGGTAATCTCAGAGAATTATTATAAAGATTATATGATATAATGAATAAAAAGTATATATAGAGCCTGATAGCAACAATGTCTACCTACCCATGGTGGTAACTAGGTGCTGTCACATAATTTTAAAAAACAATTTTAAATTTTAAAAAGAATTTTAAATAAAATATACATCTCAACAATGAGGATTAATTTCTAGTAGTACTTTTCATTTATTCATCAATCACATCTTATTTTAAAATGGTTAAATGCATTATTCAATTCGATACCTCCAATAATGCTTTGAAATAAGTAGAAGAGGGTAAGAGGGTTTTTTTTTTAAATTCTCACTTTATAGATGAGATATCCAGAAGTGCTAAGGAGAAAAATGACTTATCCAAAGTCACTGGTTGGCAAACTTGGGATCTGAAGCCTAGAACTCTTCCTTCAAGTTTCTCTATTTTCTTTCTTTTAATTTTATCTTTCTTGAAGGTTTCAGTTATATTATAAGACTATCCAAAATCTTGTGAAACAATGTTAAAATTAAATATATCAAATCCCAGCAAAATAGCTTCAGTGCATTTACATTATTTACAGTAGCTTTACTTCTAAGTGGCATTGTATAAATATTTGTTTTTCTTTTTCTTGTATTCTTTCATGAGTACATAATTTCAACTTGACTACTTTAAAAGAGTTCCCCGTGAGTAACCAATAATACTTGAATATTTAACATATGTGCTGACTATTTGTTTTATCTTCTCAAATAACAGGTGGCCCAAGATTTCATGTGGTGTCCTTACAAGGATCAAATCCTCAGGAAAGCATCTGGCCATATGTCAGTAGGACTGATGATGCCAAGGTGAGGCCTTTGGAGACGAATGGATATTTGTAGAAAATAAAGTTCTAAAAAACAAAGTCACTATTTATAACTAACAGTCAGACCTATACATTTACATATTTAAATCTGCTTTTACATATGTCAGAGAAACCAGTCTCTGATGGATGGAAAAAACATGTTATATGTGAGAGCTCCAATCTGGTTTTTAGTTTGTATCATGGAATAATTTCAGGATTTAGTACGAACTGGCAGGATTTTCCAAACTCACAGCTAGAAGCAGAATTTTTATGGATTGAAATACCAAACAAACCAAAACACTTCCTCTATGACTTTTTGAATATACGATTTCCAGCAGTAAATACTTGAAAATGAATTTAATGTACTTAAAGGTAGACTAGTATATTCTAATTTGCTGTCTTCCTAGTGAGATAACCAAAAATTCACTGGCATAAAATACACTGAATTTCTTCTAAAAACAACATTTCAGTTCTTACATGTTGACTGAAAGAACCAAAACTAACAATAGAAAATTAAAGTAGATTTCATTGTTATAAAATAGGACAAAGGAGAATTTAAAAAAAAAATTAGCTTCAAAATCTTAATTGATTCACATATTTAAATATTAACCATTCTATATGTTCATTTCACCTTAAATATTGATATGCAATGACTAAATATTATTTGGCAATATTTATATACATTTGCTTTGTATAAGTATACCAGCTTTTTTGGCTATAAACTTATAAATACAAATATCACAGTATACATAACTGAAAAGACTCTTCTTTTACTAATTAATTTACTCAATGTTAATATTCACCATTACTTGTATGCAAAATAAAATCCCAATTGAAATTGGAAGGTAAAAAAGAAATGATAAGAACATAGATATAAAATAGTATTATTATATTTTTAATGTCTTAAAAAGTTAAGGGCACTTAAAAAAATAAAAAATACTGACTAATCAGCTAAATCATTCATTCTTTATTTTATTATTTTATCCATTCACCTATTTGTTCATTCATTCAGTATCTCATCAGGTATACCATTAAAAAAACTATATCAACCTTGTATTAGGGGTACCTGGGTGGCACAGTATGGCTCAGGTCATGATCTCAGGGCTTAGGATCAGCCCTGCATCAGACTTCCTTCTCAGCAGGGAGTCTGCTTCTCCCTCTCCACCTATTCCCTCCTCCCAAGTCCCACTAGTGCCCTCTCTCTCTCTCTCTCTCTTGTTCTCCCTCTCAAATAAATAAATAGAATCTTAAAAAAAAAAATAATGAATTGTACGATGATCACTAGTATACTCTTGATCACTGCAATCCTTTTGGAAAAAAAAATGTGGAAAGCCATTTAGCTTACTTAGACTGGTAAAATTTATCTCAAGGAAACCAATTATTTTATTAGTAAAATTAAAAGTAGAAAACAGGACCAAAGACCATTCTAAAGAACATCATGAAAGTGTAAAGATGTAAGACAGAAAAGATTGATATGGGTGAAGTGAAACAATGGAAACAGCCTAAAAAGTTACAGTAAAGTGAGGCAGAAAACTATAGCAATAACAGTGAAACTACCTTCCTTTGCATTCTACCCTTGAAAATATTAACGCTTTCCTCTTGCCTTTAAATATGGTAGAGACACAATCAGGTCGCTATAGAGTAGAGAGTAGAAGATGGATAAAATAGGGGGAACCTGGTAGCATGAAGATCATTCAGGAAGCTATTGTTTTATTTTTGGTAAGAGATTATGAGGACCTAAGCAAAGGCATTAATTAAGTATACCATATTTGAACTGCATTTCTGATATAGACTGGAGAAGATTTGGACAATAATTAGGATAAGTGGATGAGGAAGAGTAAGCAATGGGGAGTTTTTGGTGGGTTTTAGCTCCAGTATTAGAAAGACAATGGCACCATTAGGTGAGATAGGAAATGACAATAATGAAGATGGGAGAAGAGGGGAGGGTACTGAAGCTTAATATGTACTCACTTAACTGCATGATTTAAGACGCTGTCCTATATGTGATAAGAAATTCAAACAGTGAACTCTAGAAAAATCAAGCCTTGTGATAAAAATTCAAGAACCATTTTAACAACTATTATCAGCAATAAATTAGTATCAAATTTAATATTGGCCTTTTCATACAAAAATATAAAGCTAATTCATTAAAAATACAGGACAGTCCCTCTATTTTGTGTGATATATTCTTCAATATTTTATAATAAACCTATATTTTATAAAACATCCCCTATATGACAAAGAATAAGTAGGAAAAAAATCATACTAGTCAGAATACCTAAAAGCACTTTCCTTTAGGTATTCTTTCTTTTATGTGTTTTTTAAGGGTGAAGATATTGAGTATGTGCTCTGCATGAATTCAAGGAATTCTATTTTAATATTAATTAAAAAAGATCTTTCTATTTAGTCTATCAAGCCTCATTTATACATATATATGTATATATATATATCATACAAACATATATAAAGATATATACTTTATTATTTGGGACACATACTATTCATCTATTTACAGACAACTTATAAATCATTTATCTATGCTGAAGGAACTATTTTTTATATTTTTTAAGCAATGTACACTTTGATGTAAATGAACTATTTGGATACTTCCTTGGAAAATTCTATTTAAATTCCCTATGCATTTCAAGTACTCTACATGATTTAATCTCTATGCTGTGTGAAAAAACAGTTGATCAATAGACTTTTTCATAGTTGTTGAATTCAAGTTGTTGACCAGCATCTCCAAAAATAACTCTAGGGTTTTTCAAGATTCAAGGGATTCCTCATTTCATAGCAAGAAGCTGAAGTGTCAGCCAAGCAGAAATACAAAATGCATTGGGTCAAACCTTTAGTACATTCACATTTGAAACTGAAGAAAATCTGGTGAAATGCATGCTGTATTTGGGAGAAAAGCCAATGTTCATACACTTAAAGCCAACTCAGTGTTGGACAGTAAAAGCAGATGCACATTTTTGCCATAATAATCATAATACAGAAATGTAGGAATGGGACATTTGATCACTGAGACAGATGGTCAGATTTTAGCAGGGTTTTTTGTTTTTTTTTTTTTTTTTAAGTTAGAACAAAATAAGAAAATAATCTTGAAAGTGAATTAAAAAAAAAGAAAGTGACTTTTTAAATAACAATCTAAATGAGGTAAAATAAAATAATTGCATAAAAAGGCTGAGTACAAGATAGTTGAAGCTACCATTCTCTGGGTTTACCTATTGATACAGGAATATGGCTAATACTACAACATGAATAACATGAATAATTGCATGATTCACCTTTAATCATAACCTCAGTTTATACTTAAAATGTATAAATTTAATATCTTTAAATTCTTATATTTTATATTTCATTTTTGTGTTTTGACAGCATGTGTGTATAAACAAAATAAATTGATGGCGTGTCAGTTTTCCTGAGCAAGGAAGCATTGCTTCTGGCTCTTGGTTTTTTCCAAAATGGATCCTTTGGCCAAGTCAATGTAAGTTTGCTTTTAAGTATAATTTTCTAAATATTCAGATAAATTTATAGTTGTATCTTTTTACTCTTTAAATTCATATCTAAATATACATATGCATGTGAATGAGAATGTATAATATAAAGCATATACACTGTGTTCAAACACTATTCAAATTGCATTTAAAAAATATATATAATATTTTATTTTGTTTTATTTTATTTTTTTAAAGATTTTATTTATTTATTTGACAAAGAGAGAGAGATCACAAGCAGGCAGAGAGGCACGCCGAGAGAGAGGGTGAAGCCGGCTCCCTGCAGAGCAGAGAGCCCAATGCAGGGCTCGATCCCAGGACCCTAGGATCATGACCTGAGCTGAAGGCAGAGACTTAACCCACTGAGCCACCCAGGCGCCCCTATAACTTTTTAAATACAGTTGGAGAACACATAAAATCATAAAATCTCTACATACATTCTTTTTCTTTTAAGTACAGTTTGACTAGGAGACAGATATTTAGAATATAAAATAAGAAGCAGAGTGTTATTTAAAGGAATGAAAGTACTGAGCTATGGAACAAACAAATTTCTGAACATTTTGAAAAATAATTCATAAATGTGCATTATGTCAGAAGTTTTACAGGGAGAAACATTTTAAATTCCAAATTTAATAAATGTCAGACTTTAAGTTTCAAAAGAAAATCAACGGAGCAAGCAAAAGCCTAAGTACTTTCATACATTTTGAAAATATATTATAAGCATATAAGAAATGAAATAAATCTTTAGTTTTTGTTGGGATTGGCAGTATAATAAAAGCTATATCTGTTATAAAATATGTGTTTGTATTTGATGTATATATGTATCAGCAATGTATACCCTAACTACTAATCATGTATTCTTAGTTCTAAGGTTGTATGCATATAATATAATTAATTATGGACTGTAGCACAATTTTGGTTAGCCAATATAAAAAATATGTGAAATAAACATACTTAAGTGGAAAGCTAATAATTATTTATGGATATTAAAATTATTATGGGCCCATTTTCCATTAAAATTTAAGATATCTCTTTTAAAATAATCTAGATAATATTTACACTGCCTTTTGTTTCTTCTTAAAGGAGGTATGAGATTATAGGAATAAATGAAGGGAATAGAGATGAGAAAAGAGAAAATGGGAGAAGGAAGGAGAAGTGGAGAAATCTTTTATAAAAAATGTCACTTCAGAGTCCCCTGTCTTATATGAGCTATGTGGAAGGTATCTGTATGTATGATTGTATTTCTTGACTGGACCCTTCCTGGCACTTGGTCAGTCAATCCTTGGAAGCTTGCATAAATTGATGACCCATAATAACTAAGGAAGAAATACCAGAATTATAGTAAACAGTGGGGGAAAAATCAAAAGCTCAGAAAAATAAGCATACTAAACTATGTATTTTATGTAAGGGCACAAGACTGGTCTTGTTCTGTAAGAGGGTGTGGAGACCACTTTTTTTATCAAAGTGGTAATACATATGCTTTTCAAAGGAGCATGAACTTCATTTAGAATCTTAGTCGTCCTTTGCACACAAAGACTTGGAGATACTGTTACCAAAATTGGCTTCTTGTGAAGTTAACAGGATTGGGGGAATTTCAAAGGACTAGGTGATGGCACATAATCTTCAGAGCAAATAGGGTAAAATTATAATGATCACCGACATTAGAGAGGTAGAAAGCGGGGTTCTGATCCTCAGAGAGCCATGGTTATATTTCATAAAACACATTCCCTCTAGAAGGAGGATGGATTAGTAGACAAGGATATTCTTCAATTTACATAATCAAAATAAATCAAGACTGGATAATGAGGAGGGTGAGGGCAGCCTCCCCAGCTAAATATGATGATCCTTTGCACAGATTTCAGACCTCAAACCCACTAGTTGAAAGAGAGGCCAGGTGCCCAGGAGAAAACACACTATAACACAACAACAAGATATAGCAATGATTCCAAACAGGATCTACAGCCATACTACTTTTGTAACTACATTTAGGAGAAAGAATGGCAAACATTTCAAAGATGTTGGACTTTCAATGTAACACCGAAATCTAAGTTTCCCAAGTTCCATTACCCTAGTTTGAGAATGGAGGCATATGGAGGCAAGGGAATAAATGTACCTGACCCAGGCATAGCCCACAGTGAGTCCACTAGTTCCAACTGACATTTCCCAGGCCATAAATATATACTTGGAACAGTCTTAATTTTTAGTTGGTAGGAGTTTCACTCCTTTTTGTTTTGTTTTGTTTTGCCTGGGGATTAGAATTATGAAGAATATTAATTGGGGGGCACCTGGGTGGCTCAGTCTTCAAGAGGCTGCCTTTGGCTCAGGTCATGATCCCAGGGTACTGGGATCCAGCCTTGCATCTGGCTCCCTGCTTGGCGGGAAGGCTGTTTCTCCCTCTTCCCCACGTGTATTCCCTCTCTCGCTGTCTCTCAATCTCTCTCTCTCTCTGCCAAATAAATATTTTTTTTAAAAAGAATGTTAATTGGAGCCACTAAACCTCTCTCTTCCCTAAACTCCCACTCCCCATCCAGGAACATAAATTAAAAATAACCTAGCACCTTAGGTTAAAAGGGGAAAAGAAGAAATGTGCCACCTTTGAGGGAAAAGGTTTCCTCCACTCCAAATGAAAAAGGTTTCATTTCTCCACTCCATTCACCAGACTGGTCCCTACAAAAATATACACATCACTTTGAAGATGACAATGACAATGGACAACTCATGCTTAACCAAGCAGTAGTTCAACTGCTGCTATTGTCCTAGATACCATATTGGATCAAGCAGAATAACACTGCCTCAGATACACAGTATGTGGCCAAGTATGCAGAATGCTTTTCTTTTCTTTTCCTATTAGACAGGAGGGTCAGAAATAGTGTACATTCATTTGGAACAGAATATAGTATACATCTGATATCATAAGACTACATTATCTCTCCCACTGTATTATAATATAATTTGAACATAACTGGACTGTCTGGACATTCAGCAGAAGTGTCACACTGATCCACAATATTTATGAAATTATTTATTATTATGTTACTCAAACTGGATGAGCAATAAATGGCAAATAGGATGAAAAGCTTGTGAATACATGTGATACACATGTGAAAAACATGTGATACACATGTTCCAGGTGGTGACAGATAAACTTTATGAAGATTCAAGGTCCTGTCCCAAACGATGTTTTTAGAGATCCAGTGTTCTAGAGCATGCTGGGATAGCTCTTCCAAATTAAGGACAAATCATTTCATGTTATACTTCACACACTAAAGACAAATTAGTGCATCTTATACCATACACCACTAAAAGGGAAGTACAACACTTGAAAGGACTCTTTTGTTATAATGGCAGAAATATTGCTCTAACCCACTGACCTAAGGATATAAATTCCTGGCCACTTTAAATGAATCCCAGAGCAGAAGACTTGGTAACAGGTTCAGGCCAAAGTGCAAGCAGATATGTCTTTTGCACTATGAAACTCAACAAGTCCTGTAGTATTTGGTTTACTAGTGGTACTAGTGATGGCAAACCCGAAGAGATGAATTATTACACAGACCTCTAGGGTTAGAGTAAGACCAGAGATATTCCAGTTGCTGGTAAAGAGAATATAAAGGGAGGAGAGAAATGAAGTATTTTAATTATGGACTGTGGACCAGCTGCAGAGGTAGGTGTTAGAACTTATTACTCATCCTTTTGCAATTTATCCCCAGAAAAGAAGCTAATTAGAATCCTAAGTAGCATTTTATAGAACTTATAAGAAGCAAATGTATCTGAGGATATTCAGGTAAATTTTCTCTTCTTCCCTTCCTTCCTTCTCTCTTTCTTTCCCTCTCTCCCTCCCTCCCTTCTTTCCTTCTTCTTCCATTTATTCATTTACCTTTATAGACAAGTATAGTGGTATAGTTGATACAGAAAAAAATCACACACCCTTAGTGAGTATATTTGATGAGTTTGGACACAACTGTGATACCATCATCATTATCAAGGTAATAAACATACATATCTCTTCCAAAACGTTCTTGTGTTCTTTTTTGTGTGTGTGTGTGTGTGTGTGTGTGTGTGTGTGTGTTTTGTGTAAGAACATTTAACATGAGATCTATCCTCTTAACATATTTTAAAGTGTACAATACTATATTATTAACTATACGTGCCTGTGGATGTTATTCAACCTAGTACTGAAATCCTCATTTTCCCTGTTCCCGAGAACATTGGTGGCTGAGAGCTATAAAAGTTGTCCTCAGCTGGAAAGAAGCACTTCACTCAAAGTCACTCTCTTTTTTGGGATTGCTCATACCCAAAGACTGGTAGATGCAGGAATGTAAAGCCTAAGCCCCCATGCCTCAATGCAGGACAACTCTACTGGGCCATCCCTGCTCTAGAGTTCCCAGTAGGACTGGGGAGCCTGCACTGTCTTTATATTGCAGTTCACCTTCTGCTTCTGTCTGATTATGCATCTTTTTTAGGCCCACATATATTTTCTTTTTCAAAAAACTTTATTTTAATAAAAATGACATATAAAAGCACTGCACATACATCAAGGGCACACTAAAATAAACTTCTAGTATGCCAATTTCCATCTCAGAGTTGATTCCTTGGGAATTAAATCTGTGATGAATTCACTGAGTGAGTGCCAAATGCTTTTATTCTACTTCTAGAAATATACATATGCATGGGTACGGGGACATGTTTTATGTTTTTTTTCTGTTTTGTTGTTTATAATGGCTAAAAATAAAAAAATAATACAAATGACATTAAGAGGGCAGTGGTTATATTATCTGGTATAATTAAAATAAATGATATGCTTTTGTATGTAATGAGTCAGATATCATTTTAAAATGCTATTGTATACCACATAAGCTATGACATATAAAAATCTAAAACATAAAAAATTGATAACATATACATTTCATTCCAATTGTGCCATATTTGTGTATATGTACTTCTATAATCACAGAAAAATTTTAGAAGTTGACAAGAGGCAGTAAGGCATACAGAGTTAAAAACATGTATCAGAGGGTCAGGTATTCTGGAGTCAAATATCTTATAGTAGCCATGTAAACTTGCATATGTTCTATCACAGAGCCTCCATTTTCTAAAAATGGGTACAATAAAATATCATTCTCAGGTAGGGACTATGTTAGGGACAAGGTTAGCCTCTATCCATAAAATATTTAGAGAAGTACCTGAGATATAGTGGACACTTTAAGGCTATTATTATTAAATACGACATAATGAGTAATGTGTTTGGTGGGAGATGGAGATATTTTTTTGTTAATGTAATTCTGTACCAATAACTTTTTCACTTAGATCATGTAATATTCTTAGACTAGAACAACTTCTTTTTTTAGTGGCTTGATTTTCATTCTAATTTTGAAGCCTACTTTCATTCCAGAGCTTGGGTTAGCAGCCCACAGTTTTTGTTTTTTCTTTTATTTGTTCTATTTTGCCTTTCACATATAGAGATCTGTGTATGGTACTTGCCCATAAAGAAGGTGAATACATTCTTTTTGGATCTCCTCCCCGGCATTCTGGTGGCTCCTCAGTCCTTTTAACAACATTTTTTGGAAATCTGATTGATACATATTTCCCTTTTTTATTTGCAGGACAGCTCTGTTATTGGGTGACAGCACCAGGAGTCATCATGCATCAGTCTAACCTTCTGCTTAGCTTGGCATCATTGTCAAAGTGATGACGTGGATGTGTCCATTTTTTGTGCTTTTGCTTCCTTTCTCCTGGCAAGAAGAGTGCTGCTGCACCAGAGAGAAGTCCCCTTTCCCTGTTGGGTTTCTGCTGGAATAGGCTTTCTATAAGTCCTGAAACTCCCCAGAACAGCAACTTCTGAATTCTTGCCTCGAGCCCTCACATTTCTAAAATAGAAGATAAGATTAGCACTTCTCTAGATTCTCCACCATTATGCTGAAGAGATTTTTAGGACACAGTTCTGTAATTTTGTTTATCTGCTCATTTTCCACTCTGATGCTCATGCTATATTTTGCTTATATCCATAATATTTCTGGGAAGTGAATGATATTACTCGCTTGTTGCAAAGACTAATACTATCTTCCTTCTTTGTTGATATAAGAAAAGTCAACTTGGACAGTTATAATGAATTTGACATCTTAGTAAGAATTTTCAGACTACCATGTCATTAGTGATACCATAGAAATAAACTTTGGTTATATGAAGAATTGGAGATATTTACTGAAGAAAGGTTATTATTTCTTCACATATGCTCAACAATAAGATATCTGACTTCTTATAAGGTAATGCAGAGGTTCTCTTCTGTAAATATTTTATAGAGTGACACTAATGATTTCATTTCCTTTTGGGATGCCTTTAGCAGTGAGTAAGTGCCAAGTCAAGTTGACTACTCACAGTAGAAAAGTTGTATGGTGGAAATAATAGCCCAAACTTTGACATATGTGGCACTGAAGCCTGGAAAATTGAACATATCAAGTTGCTGAAAGAGCATATTGCTTTCCAGAACTTGATTGTGCGTAAATAAAAACAAATGATCTTTTAGTGTTTTGTTTTGAGTGCAGACATGTATAAACTATCAATCAATATACTTCAACTTATTTTGCTCCAAACATGAAAATATTTTCTAATTTGAGTAGTATATTATTAATATTTTAACCATATTTTCTAAAGTGTATGTTTGAAATTCAATAATTCTAATTATATAAAAACTACTTTATTTATATTTATATTACATCCAGTGTTACACTTCAGAATATTGGGTAATATATTAATCCCAGTGCCACTAGAGGTGCAATTGTGAAGTATGTAAAATTCTGAGCTATGGAGCTCTACCAGCTGACTCTTGCTGATCCATTCACCAGTTATTCAAGGCATTTATGCTGTTATCTAACTGACCATCCAGATTAAGGTCCCATTCTGTTTTAAGAGTTTTCCTGTTCTCTCTTCATCAAATCTTACCTGTCTGCATCCCATTTCCTAGTAATTTATTCAACACCTGACTAAATATGCTATTTATAGCGATGGATGAAATGTTTATCCTTTTCCCACACATTTTCACTTTAATAAAAGCCTTCAATGTCTCTATTAAAAAGTGTTTGCCACATCTGCTATTAAAACTAGACAATATTTTAATGTTTTAAAGGATAATAGCTGTTCCAATACCAGGTATTATGTTCATTTTAATTGAATAAATAGATCCACTAACACCTGAGTTTACTGTTTATTGTTTTTATACTTTTATTATATCTATAAAGCTTTTATTGGGAGAGAACACAAATATATTGGAATTTTTGAATGTTCACTTGTTTTCCTATTTTTATACATAAATCTATACATTTTAGAGTTGGATTTAATGTAATTTATGGTAATCTGTATCCTCTTAAACTCTAAATATATAACCTGGCTTTCACATGCCAAAGTCTTTTTATTTTTAATTTCAGATTATAGATAGTGTAATATAGAACTGAAAAAGTAGTGTGGACATTATCAGTTACCTATATGATACCTGTTCTCCCTTGCCTATTCCTTCAGATAACTGATTTTTTTTTTTTCAGGTATCTACTCCCTCTGTATTTCATATGTTAAATGGGAAGTTGATCCTATACTGAAACTCCATGTCAAGGGTGTGACTGCTCTAAGACAGTGAATTTCAACTTTGACTACACATTAGAATCATATACTAGTTTTTCAAAATCCTAAAGCTCAGATTGCATCCAAATCCAATTAAATCTAAATCTCTCAGGATAGGATGCAGGTCTTAGTATTTTTTTAAGTGGTTGCAGTGTGCAGCTAAGTTTACTCAACTCCTGAAGTATCTTGTTTAGGAATTAGGACTAAACTAAGTAGCATTGATTTAGCATGGGCATTTGACACAATGCAAAAGATGGGCATTTACTGAGGTCTTGTGAGAAGTATGTCCCCTGCAACACCTCTAATGAGGGAGCCTCCAGAAATGATGCTCTCTCTCTCTTTCATTTGATGCCATGAGGTATTTATGTGAAACTAGGAAGGCTAATATAACTTTGCCACCATGAAGGAGTATTTTACTGACACTGTAGGGGCAAGGGTAGGCTGCCCAAAGATGGGGCACTTTGACATGAACATTATTTTGTATTAAAAGCAATCAAAACCCAGCAGATTCAGGAAAAGCTCTTTACCACCCTCTCAGTTGTCTGCCTGAGGCAGGAAAAGAGCTATTAAAAGAAATTCTTCTTTACCTAAGAAAGTTACCTGCATAATAGGGGAACCTTGTTTTCCAAACATCTCCTACCTTCCTGCTAATGGTCTTTCTGCCTTTTGTGTCTCCAGACCCTATCCCTCTCCTTAGCTCATATAAGCCTCCTATTGCCTGACTATCTTGGAATTTACATGTCTGTGTGGAATCCCAATATGTAGGAAACTAAATTCAATTTTCTCCAGTGACTCTGTCTCATGTCAGTTTGATTCTTAGTCCAGGTAGGACCTTGAACAGCAGAGTAAATTTTTCCTCCCCCAAAATACATTCAGTATACATAATATGGGACAGCCAAATGAGACTCTGAGAATTGGAGTTATTTCCTCCTCATGTGGCTCACCTTATCTCTGGACTTTTGGTTAAATGAGCTGGTAATTTTATTATCAGTTAAGCCAGTCTGAATCATATTTTCTGGTATTTACAGTTGAAACCTCAATATGTATCTAAGAGTTATATATTTCTGGGAAATAAAAATATTATTTGCAAACACTTTGTAAATTTTTCACATAATTTCAATTCACAGTAATATGTTGCATTTTTTTGCATGTGTTTAATCATTAAGAAAAACTCATTAAAATTATTTTGATAGTTCAACTGGTATAGCAAAAACTTTTAGCAACTAGTTCAAAATCTTCAGTTTTTAAAGATCACTGATTGAAATACAAAAAGGGGTTGCTTTGGGGGCATCTGGGAGTCTCCATTAAGCCTCTGCCTTCAGCTCAGGTCCTGATCTCAGGGTCCTGGGATCAAGGCTGGTGTCAGGCTCCCTGCTCAGCTAGGAGTATGCTTATCCCTCTTCCCTGCTGTGCTTTCACTCTCAAATAAATAAATATAAAATCTTAGGAAAAAAAAAAAGGCAGGTGCTTTGCCTGAGAGAATGAAAGTAGGACTTTAAGTCTGAAATCAATGCACTCTATAGACAAAAATATCTATAGATCCATAATTGAGATTATTTACAGCTGGTCCCTTTATTGACATGGCAATGTCTGAAATATGGACACAAATATACAATCTTAAGTTTAATTTAGTTATTCTGTTCTATAGTTCAGATGCTATAAAGTATAATTTTGATTAAATAAGTCTCATTTTTTTCTGACTTTAAATAATTTCATGAGCCAGTTATAGCCCACTATTATTAAAAAGAAAGTCATGTGCTCCACATCACTGGGCATCAGGGAAATACAAATCAAAACCACAATGAGATACCACCTCACACCAGTCAGAATGGCTAAAATGAACAAGTCAGGAAATGACAGATGCTGGCGAGGATGTGGAGAAAGGAGAACCCTCCTACACTGTTGGTGGGAATGCAAGCTGGTGCAACCGCTCTGGAAAACAGCATGGAGGTTCCTTAAAAAATTGAAAATAGAGCTACCTTATGACCCAGCAATTGCACTACTGGGTATTTATCCTAAAGATACAAACGTAGTGATCCAAAGGGGCACGTGTACCCGAATATTTATAGCAGCAATGTCCACAATAGCCAAGTTATGGAAAGAACCTAGATGTCCATCAACAGATGAATGGATAAAGAAGAGGTGGTATATATATACGATGGAATACTATGCAGCCATCAAAAGAAATGAAATCTTACCATTTGCAACGACATGGATGGAACTAGAGCGTATTATGCTTAGCGAAATAAGTCAACTGGAGAAAGACAACTATCACATGATCTCCCTGATATGAGGAAGTGGAGATGCAACAGGGGTGGGAGTTAAGGTGGTAGGAAAAGTAAAAATGAAAGAAGATGGGATCGGGAGGGAGAAAAACCAAAAGAGACTCTTAATGTCATAAAACAAACTGAGGGGGGTGGGGGGAAGAGGGGTTGGGTGAGGGGGGTGGGGTTACATCATATGTTTAAATAAAGCTTAAATAAAGTAAAAAAAAAAAGATAATGAAAAAAAAATAAAAAAAAATAAAAAGAAAGTCATTCCCAAGTTATCTGAAGCTCTTTAGGAATCAAAGCCCAATCATGTTTTTTCCATTATTCCTTCAAAAAGAACTGTTATGCCCAGATCGCAGGAACACCACCAAGAAGACCACCGAGAGCCAGATGTTCCGAAATGCAAAAGCAAGGCTTTATTCAGGCGGGCTGCAGCTCGGCTTCGTCCCACACCCCAAAACAGCGGAGTCTAGGAGGAAGCCCCGAGCTGAAATTTCACAGGGCTTATAAAGGCAAAAACCACAAAGTATTCGCAGGCAAAATCACACGTATAGGTGACCTTTAAAATGATTGGTGCTGGGGTTGCTTAAGCTGCGCTGTTCAGCGGGGATTGGCTACTTTGTCTAGGGGATATCTTTTGAAAGTTGTTTGTACCAGGGCGGGAAAGTTGCAGGGAGTAGCAAGACCGGTTGGGTCTTGATTAACTTATCTACGTACGAAGTGGGGGTAGTTTGTGGTTTAGTAACCAATTCTGTTCCTGGAATTCCTGTCTCCTAGTCTGGAATTTATGCAAGCTCTGGGTCACTCATAGTTAAATATGAACAACAAAATGGCTACTGCCTCAAAACGGAGTTACTTTAGCCCTTCAGAACCACTGACTTAATTTTTTTTTTTTAAGATTTTATTTCTTTATTTGACAGAGAGAGATCACAATTAGGCAGAGAGGCAGAGAGAGGAGGAAGCAGGCTCCCCGCTGAGCAGAGAGCCCCATGTGGGGCTTGATCCCAGGACCCTGGGATCATGACCTGAGCCGAAGGAAGAGGCTTTAACCCACTGAGCCACCCAGGCGCCCCTAAATTTGGTTTATCATTTCCAGATACTTCTTTATAATTTTATCAATGTATATATTTTTAAAAAACAGTTTTCTTTAGTTTTGTGGAATTATTTTTTACTTTAAATGTCATTATATGTTATGTAATAACTTTTTCTCATATCTATTTGCCTTCTTCTGAATTTGCTTTTTGATAAATATCTCAAGATATATAAAATCATAGACATTCTTTCTTTGTATCATTAAGAAAATGTACTCATTTTCAATGTCTGCCGGAACAAATCTTGATAAAATGTGACATTTTGATGTGTTAATATACTAGTAATTGCAATTGAGATTGAACTTTAATTTGAGCATATGTAACAATAATCTAGGCAAATATTTTTTTTAATTTTATTTTTAATTTTTAAAAAAATTTTTAGGCAAATAATTTCTGAGGATAAACTATTATCTGCCAACATGGGGTAATGCAGGTATTGTTATTAGAAGGTTCTATAGCTCCCTAAATCTGGCTGAAAAGTTCTAAAGAAATATAGAGACTTTGGAAACGCTGGGAAGTAAAATTTGAGACAGGGAAATGGAACAGGGGAAATTAATATTTGTGAATTCTTTCTAGGTGCAATACTCTGTGTTTGGGACCATGTTTGGGACCATGCATGTTATATCAACAAGACTAAAAAATAAGCACCATTCTTATGAAGACTCCAAGTTGCTGAAGAACACAGGGTTAAAAATGACAAGGTTCAAAGTAGATCATAGACTTAAATATAAAATGCAAAACCATATAACTTCTATTAGATAACATAGGAGAAAATCACAATTTTGGGTTTGGTGATGACTTTTTTGACACAACACCACAAACATAATTTATAAAAGGAAAAATGATAAGTTGGATGTTGCCAGGGAGCAAGAATTCCTCTCCACTTCAAGGGTCCATCTAGCTAAAATAAGAGTCAAATTGATATAAAACAGGTTAACAGGAGAAAAGCAAATTTAATAGTATACCAGTGGGGAATCCACACAGACATGGAAATTCGAAAGACAGGCCCAATTCGGTATATATGTCATTCTGAACTAAAGACAAGAATGTACGAATTTGGAACTTCAGAGGAAAGGAATGCAATTCACAGGGCGACAGGAAGAGTAGATGTTTGGTAATTAGATGCTTGCCCTACCATACAGATGAGTCACTCAGATAAAATTTATCTCTGCTAATAACTCTTATTCTAGGAAAGACCCCCAACTAAAATTCTTCCTTGTAGTTAAGGAAGGGGCAAAAGTTTCTCTTGAGCCCCTAGGGTCTCAATTGCTTTCAGCTCAGAATAATGCTCATGCCAAAGTGGCCCATCTTGGAGCAGCCTGCGCTTGGCCCCTACAACTTCATTAAAACTAAAAAATCTGCTCTGAAAAAGACACTGTTAAGAGTATAAAAAAGATAAAGAACATATTAAGAGAAAATCATTATAAAATGCATATCTGAAAAAGGACCTGTTTCTAAAATATACTAAGAACTCTTAGAACTCAACAAACAATTCAGTTTAAAACTGGAGAAAATATTTTAACAGATACTTCATCAAAGGGGATATAAAAAGAGAAATACACACAAGAAATGATGCTTAGCACCATATATTGCTGGGAATTCCAAATAAGACAACAATGAGAAGTCACAGCATACCTAATTGAATGACTAAAATCCAAAACATTGATAGTACCTAATGCTGGTAGGGACTGGAGACAACAGGAACTCTCAGTCATTGCTGGTGAGAATGCAAATTGGTACAGCTACTTTGGAAGATAGTAGGCAGTTTCTAACAAAGGTAAACAAACATACATAAGCTTACTACAAAACTCAGCAGACTCCTAGACGTAGATATTTATCTAAATAAGTTGGAAACCTTTGTACACACATAAAACGTGCACATGGATGTTTATAGTAGCCTATTAGTAATTACCAAAAATTGGAATCAACGAAGTCATACTTCAATAGGTAAATAGATAAAAACCAAACAAAACACCTATAGTATATCTATATAATGGAATATTATTCAGCTATAAAAAGTGAGCTACCAAGCTATAAAAAATACAGAGGAAATTTAAATGCATACTGCTAAGTGACATATAAGAAATTGAAATGCATATTACTAAGTGAAAAAAAGTCTCAAAAAACTATACACTATCATTCTATCTATATGACATTCTTGAAAGGGCAAAACCATAAAAACAATAAAAAGATCAGTATTGCCAGAGGATCAAAGGAGGGGAGGATGAATATGTAGAACACAGAGTTTTTATGGCAGTGAAACTATTCTGTGTGAAACTATAATGGTGAATGCATTTATTAAAACCTTTATAACTATACAACACAAAAAATGAAGCCTAACGTAAACCATAAACTGTGGCTAGCAATAATGTGTTAATATCTGTTAACCAGTTATAATAAATGTAGCAAACTAATGTAAGATGTTAATAATAGGGGATACCATATTAATGCAAAATTTTAATAATAGGAGAAACTGTGTATTTGAAGGGGGCAAGGAGTTATATGGAAACACTGTATTTTCTGCAAATTTTTCTGTAACCCTAAAACTGCTCTAATAAAAATAATAAAGCCTATATAAAAAAGTATTCAGAAAAAAATGGCAGGGCTAGAATTTGAGCCAGATCAATACCTAATCACTGAGAAGACAAAACCTGAAACCGCATGTGAACAGAGAAGAAATAATCAATCCACTAAGGATACATTAAGATAAGAAAGTGTGAAATCCAAACATAAGATGCAAATTAACCAAAATAATGTGGGATTCTGAGAACAGGCAGAAACACAGACAAAGTGGTTTCAATAATTAAGCAGAGCTAGACAAGGAAAAATTCTTCTTTAAAGAGATCTGTTTCTTTAAAAGAAAATAACTTGAATCAAGTACATAATTTAAATGAAATGAATAGCAATATATGTCTCTCTAAAACTTGGTACTAGAGGATGGATCCACTGACTGAAAATAATAAGACAAAGGTCCAATAGCTTTCTAAACCATAAGCAAGTGTGTGGCAATCAGGACAAGAATATTTAGTAGTTATTTAAAAAAAAATACATCTCAAACCAGAATTTAGAAAAAAAAATGGTTAGGTATATGCACATTTATTCATTAAAACATTAACTGAATGAATAGTCATTAATTTATTTACTCACAAGCCTTCATTAGTTTCTTGAAGCATGCAGGACACTTGTTGTACAATAGCATTCTAATGAAATAAAACACATTTGCCTAATTCTAGTAAGAGAAAGGGACATAAAATAAATAAATGGATTTAAATAATCTAAAATTGTAAATCATGGTAAGTCTAGTAAGAAAAAAGTATGGGATATTAGATTGGGAATAAGAGAGGTTTATTGTAGACCATTTTAAGTTGATATCCAACTCTTAAGGACCTCAGGAAAAGGGATGAGAGATAGAAAAAATCATAGTATATTAGGCAGAAGTAATAGCAAAACAAAAACAAAAACAAAACAAAAACCTTTCGTGTGTTTGAAACAGTGAAGGAATACTAGTGTAAGGTTTGGTGCTAGAAATTAGAAATATGTATATGAGTATGTGTGTGTGTGTAGGAACACACAGATGTTTTCCCCCTTTATTTATTTTTTTAAAGATTTTATTTATTTATTTGACAGAGAGAGATCACAATTAGGCAGAGAGAGAGAGAGAGGAGGAAGCAGGCTCCCCAGTGAGCAAAGAGCCCGGATGTGGGGCTCCATCCCAGGACTCTGGGATCATGACCTGAGCCGAAGGCAGAGGCTTTAACCCACAGAGCCACCCAGGTGCCCCTCCCCCTTTATTTTTAATTTAAAAATATTTTGAGAGCCATTTATATTTATTTTTTTCTTCTAAGTTTATGACACGTGCTAAAATAACAGCTGTATTCTCATTATAGTGTAAGTCAAGGATTACTGACATGCCACAATACCACAGAAGTCTTGGGACCTCTGGGTGGCTTAGTCAGTTACGTGGCTGTCTTTGGCTCAGGTCATGATCCCAGGGTCCTAGGATCCACTCGGACATTGGGCTCCTTGCTCAGCAGGGCGGCTGCCTCTGCCTGCCACTTTGCCTGCTTATGCTCCTCTTTCTCTCTCTCTCTCTCTGACTAATAAATAATAAATAAAATCTTCAAAAAAAAATACCACATAAGTCCTAACCTCCAGGGCATTATAAAGGAATATAGAGAAATGTTTAGAATCCTAGTACATTTTATGTGAAATAAACCCCAAAAATCACATTTCATAAGATTTTTGTTTAACTTCTCAAAATATTTCAAATGACTTTAAGCCATAAATACAATCTCTTTTAGGAAAAATTAAAGTGCAAACAAAATATTTAAAACTTCTGAAAAAGGAGACAGGTAGATCTCTAAATGATCAGTATTAGCAAAGAATTGTTATAATAGGGTATGCATTGTGATTTACTTTAAAAATCAAGACTAAATATGAAGCTATACCAATCATAAGTTCTGATAAAAGAAAACATGTTTTCTTCTAAAAAGAGATTTTTTTTTTCATATTGAAGTAAAAAAAAAAAAAAAGGTATGCTTCAGTTTTTTAATATGGGACATTGGGAAACATAATGAGGCATGTCTTCAAGTATTTGCAAAAGAGAGAAATGTTTAAATGAACAACTCAAACTGATTCTGCATGAAAATTGAGAGCATAAAGTAACATGGCAACTTTGTGGAAAAAAAATTTTTGACTAACTCATAATATGCTCTAGACAAAGACCTGGGAGAAAAATCATGGAATGAATTTCTAACTCTTGTTTAAGCCTTTGCTCCATTATCACTTGTCTTATGAAACTGCTGAATCCTAGCATGCATTGGAAATATCAGCAAAATTTTTAGCCAAAAATATGTGAAAAATAAATTAATTTGACAAAACATACCTAAGATATGTTAAATATTTTAATGTTGTCATAGGCATCTAATAAGTATTTATTAGTAGATATTTTACTTTGAAGATATAATCTTTTGCAGGTTATCTAACCTGGATAATGAAAACACACCTAGAATAAACTATCTGCAAATATACCATTATATGGTGCATTTAGGAAATGTGCATATTATCTTAAAAATTGCTTTCTCTATATTTTTAATGACAAACAATACTGTTTTAGAGAGGTGAGAATTACTTTTAACCAAAGTCACATCTACATTTATGCTAATTTGGGAGTAAATGACCCTCTACAAAGAAAAGAAACAAGCATGAAGGGAACTAATGACACAGATTTCCAATATACCAAAAAAATCTGTCAATTTACCTGCATGACCAATTCATACAGAATAAAACAATTTTGTATAATAAATGTGGGTATATAAGTTTTCATCATTAAACTTATATTGAGACTCCTCAGTATCACAAAAAGCATAATATTGAACAACTATTTTATCACTCAGAGGGAAAAGAACAGCAGGTGACTATCAGAAATAATGGAAAGTGTTGAGTTCTGGAAAAATAAGTCTTACATTCTATACCACTTCTGTTAATAACATCTCATTGGGAAAATCAATTGATCTATATAACTTGGTTTTCTCATGAATGAAATAGGAAAGATATCAGTACATCACCTGGCCACAGTTATAGTAAAAGGCAAATTAGAACCAGTTATAAAAAATCTTTGTTAAAAAAACAATATATGGATAAACGTTTATTTTTTGTGCTGGAAAGAAATGTGTTGCTGTTTTTTTTTAAATAGTTTACTCAGATATTATTACAAAAGCACAATTTTTGAAAGTCCAATAAATGGAGGAAAGAGGATGGAAATGATCTATGAAGAGACAGGAAATTTTCTAAATTAATGGATATCTCTATATCTTGATTTTGGTGGTATTTACATGGGTAAATACAATTGCCAAAACTCTTTTAATTGTGTATATAAGATCTTTATATATTTTTTTAAAGATTTATTTATTTATTTGACAGAGATACAGTGAGAGAGGGAACACAAGCAGGGAGAGTTGGGAGGGAGAAGCAGACTTTCCAACAAGCAGGGAGCCGGGTGTGGGGCTCAATCCTGGGACTCTGGGATCATGACCTGAGCCAAAGGCAGACACTTAATGATTGAGCCACTGAGGCACCCCAAGATCTTTATATTTTATTATACATAAACTATACTCTATTTTTTTTTTTTTAAAGGGGGCACTTGGGTAGCTCAATGGGTTAAGCATCAAACTCTTGATTTCAGCTCAGGTCATGATCCCAAGATTGAGCCTGGCCAGGGTCCATGCTCAGCAGAGAATCTGCTTGGGGATCTCTTTCTCTGACCCTCCCCCTGCTTTCTCTCTCTGTCAAATAAACCAATATAAAAAAAAATAAAAACTTAAAACAATTGAGTACCTTATGTAGAGGCTGTTTCTCTCCCTTTTTAAGATTTTATTTATTTATTCATTTGAGGGTGACAGAGCATGAGTTGGGGGAGGAGCAGAGGGAGAGGAACAAGCAGACTCCCCACTGAGTGGGGGACCCAACACAGGGCTTGATCCTAGGACCCTAAGTTCATAACCTGAGCTGAAGTCAGTTGCTTAACTTATTGAGCCATCCAGGTGCCTGGAGGCTGTTTCTCTTAAAAGATTGCCCTGTCTATTCCCTAGAAAAAAAGGAAAACAGTAAGGGAAGATAAGCTACTTAGAAAAATGAGAAAAATGCAGGGAACTTGTATACTTGATTATGCTGTATTATTATTTTTAAGAATACAACTTGAATTCTGATTAATGACATTTTAGAAAAAAAGAAAATACAGAATTTGCAATAAAAAAGATTAACGTTTACATTCTTTCCTTTTTTTCTACAGTTATCTAAAAAATTTCATTAAGAAAACCCTTAATTCTGGATTTCATATTTTGTGCCTGCCATAATCATTGCTCTCACATGTAATATCACATCTGAGATAATGACTGGTAGTTTAAATTCATCTGCAATGAACCATTTCTGTGTACTTGGATTACTTTGTTTTTAATCTTTATTTTTCTTCAATTTTCAAATTTCTAGGGCTTTGCATAAAACAGGTCAACATTTAAAAAAATAACAATGGGGGGGAAGGGTCAAGATGGCGGAGAAATAGCAGGCTAAGACGACATCAGCCAGCAGGAGATCAGCTAGATAGCCTATCAAACCATTCCGAACACCTACAAATCTAACAGGAGATCGAAGAGAAGAAAAACAACAATTCTAGAAACAGAAAATCGACCACTTTCTGAAAGGTAGGACCAGCGGAGAAGTGAATCCAACACGACGGGAAGATAGACCCCAGGGGGAGGGGCCGGCTCCCGGCAAGTGGCGGAGCACAAAATCAGGACTTTTAAAAGTCTGCTCCACAGAGGGACATCGCTCCAGAGGCTAAACTGGGGTGAAGACCTCACGGGGACAACGTGGACTCAGGTCCCGCGGGGTCACAGAAGGATCGGGGGTGTCTGAGTGTCGCAGAGCTCACAGGTATTAGAGCAGGGAAACCGGCTGCGGAGCCAGAGCCGAGGTTTCCTAGTGGTCTGTGACACGGACCGGTGCTCTGTGGCATGGGTCGGTGCTCTATGGCACGGGCCGGTGCTCTATACGAGGGGTCCCCACAAGATCCGGGGAGACTCCGACCCGGGAGAGCTCAGGGATCTACGGGGTTCGGAGACTCCAGGTGGGACTCTGCCAGAGACAGAGACGCTTGGTCACAGGCTGGGTGAGCTCGGAGCACTCCCAGAAGCCAGTGAGATGGGACTGATTACGCACGATTTTCTCTGAGCGCGGTCTCCGGGCGCACGCGGTCTCCGGGCGCAAACGTGGGCTGGGGAGACCGGAGGGATTAAACGCTTTTCTATGAAGGTGCACTGAAGACTGGGGCCCCTAGCTCTCGGCTCCTCTGAACTGGAGATTGGGAGGCCACCATTGTCATTCCCGTCCTCCGGAACTCTACGGAAAGCATTAAGGAAACAAAAGCTCCCGAAAGCGAACCAGAGAGGATTACTTAGCCCGGCCCCTGGTAAGTGCGGTGCAATTCTGCCTGGGGCAAAGACACTTGAGAATCACTACAACAGGCCCCTCCCCCCAGAAGATCAAAGAAATCCAGCCAAGAACAAGTTCACTTAACAAGGAGAACAGCGGATTCTTATCTGGACAAAATGACAAGGTAGAAAAACTCACCACAAAAAAAAGAGCAGGAGACAGGACCGAAGGCTAGGGACCTAATCAATACAGACATTGGTAATATGTCAGATCTGGAATTCAGGATGATGATTCTCAAGGTTATAGCCAGGCTCGAAAAAGGCATGGAAGATATTAGAGGAACCCAGTCAGGAGAAATAAAAGCCCTTTCTGGAGAAATAAAAGAACTAAAGTCTAATCAAGTTGAAGTAAAAAAAGCTATTAATGAGGTGCAATCAAAAATGGAGGCTCTTACTGCTAGGATAAATGAGGCAGAAGACAGAATTAGTGATATAGAAGACCAAGTGACAGGGAATAAAGAAGCTGACCAAAAGAGAGACAAACAACTACTGGACCACGAAGGGAGAATTCGAGAGATAAGTGATGCCATAAGACGAAACAACATTAGAATAATTGGGATTCCAGAAGAAGAAGAAAGAGAAATAGGAGCAGAAGGTATACTGGAGAGGATTATTGTAGAGAATTTCCCTAATGTAGCAAGGGGAACAAGCATCAAAATCCAGGAGGTACAGAGAACACCCCTCAAAATCAATAGGAATAGACACACACCCCACCATTTAATAGTAAAATTTACAAGTCTTAGCGACAAAGAGAAAATCCTGAAAGCAGCACAGGACAAGAAGTCTGTAACGTACAATGGTAAAAATATTAGATTGGCAGCAGACTTATCCACAGAGACCTGGCAGGCCAGAAAGAACTGGCATGATATATTCAGAGCACTAAACAAGAAAAACATGCAGCCAAGAATACTTTATCCAGCTAGGTTATCATTGAAAATGGAGAGGTAAAAAGCTTCCAGGACAAACAAAAACTAAAAGAGTTTGTAAACACCAAACCAGCTCTACAGGAAATATTGAAAGGTTCCTCTAAGCAATGAGAGACCCTAAAAGTATTACCAGAAAGGAACAGAGACATTATACAGTAACAATCACCATACAGGCAATACAATGGCACTAAATTCATATCTCTCAATAGTTACCCTGAATGTAAATGGGCTAAATGACCCAATCAAAAGACACAGGGTTTCAGAATGGATAAAAAAACAAAACCCATCAATATGCTGCCTATAAGAAACTCATTTTAGACCTGAAGACACCTCCAGATTGAAAGTGAGGGGGTGGAAAACAATTTACCATGCTAATGGACATCAGAAGAAAGCTGGGGTGGCAATCCTTATATCAGATCAATTAGATTTTAAGCCAAAGACTATAATAAGAGATGAGGAAGGACACTTCATCATACTCAAAGGGTCTGTCCAACAAGAAGATCTAACAATTTTAAATATCTATGCCCCTAACATGGGAGCAGCCAACTATATAAACCAATTAATAACAAAATCAAAGAAACACATTGACAAGAATACAATAATAGTTGGAGACTTTAATACACCCCTCACTGAAATGGACAGATCATCCAAGCAAAAGATCAACAAGGAAATAAAGGTCTTAAATGACACACTGGACCAGATGGACATCACAAATATATTCAGAACATTCTACCCCAAAGCAACAGAATACATGTTCTTCTCTAGTGCCCATGGAACATTCTCCAGAATAGATCACATCCTGGGTCATAAATCAGGTCTCAACAGGTATCAAAAGATTGGGATCATTCCCTGCATATTTTCAGACCACAATGCTCTGAAGCTAGAACTCAATCACAAGAGGAAATTTGGAAAGAGCACAAATACATGGAGACTCAACAGCATCCTTCTAAAAAATGAATGGGTCAACCAGGAAATTAAAGAAGAATTGAAAAAACCATGGAAAAAAATGATAATGAAAACACAATGATCCAAAATCTGTGGGACACAACAAAGGCAGTCCTGAGAGGAAAATATATAGCGATACAAGCCTATCTCAAGAAACAGGAAAGGTCTCAAATACACAACCTAACCCTACACCTTAAGGAACTCGAGAGAGAACAACAAAGAAAGCCTAAACCCAGCAGGAGAAGAGAAATAATAAAGATCAAAGCAGAAATCAATGAAATAGAAACCAAAAAAACAATAGAACAAATCAATGAAACTAGGAGCTGGTTCTTTGAAAGAATTAATAAGATTGATAAACCCCTGGCCAGACTTATCCAAAAGAAAAGAGAAAGGACCCAAATAAATAAAATCATGAATGAAAGAGGAGAGATCACAACCAACACCAAAGAAATACAAACAATCATAAGAACATATTATGAACAACTATATGCCAACAAATTCGACAATCTGGAAGAAATGGATGCTTTCCTAGAGACATATAAACTGCCAAAACTGAACCAGGAAGAAATAGAAAACCTGAATAGGCCCATAACCACTAAGGAGATTGAAACAGTCATCCAAAATCTCCAAACAAACAAAAGCCCAGGGCCAGATGGCTTCCCAGGGGAATTCTACCAAACATTTAAAGAAGAATTAATTCCTATTCTCCTGAAACTGTTCCAAAAAAATAGAAATGGAAGGAAAACTTCCAAACTCATTTTATGAGGCCAGTATCACCTTGATCCCCAAACCAGACAAGGATCCCATCAAAAAAGAGAATTACAGACCAATATCCTTGATGAACACAGATGTGAAAATTCTCACCAAAATACTAGCCAATAGGATCCAACAGTACATTAAAAGGATTATTCACCATGATCAAGTGGGATTTATTCCAGGGCAGCAGGGTTGGTTCAACATCTGCAAAACAATCAATGTGATACAGTACATTAACAAAGGAAAGAACAAGAACCATATGATACTACTCTCAATAGATGCTGGAAAAGCATTTGACAAAGTGCAACATCCCTTCCTAATCAAAACTCTTCAAAGTGTAGGGATAGAAGGCACATACCTCAATATTATCAAAGCCATCTATGAAAAACCCACCGCAAGTATCATTCTCAATGGAGAAAAACTGAGAGCTTTTCCGTTAAGGTCAGGAACACGGCAGGGATGTCCACTATCACCACTGCTATTCAACATAGTACTAGAAGTCCTAGCCTCAGCAATCAGACAACAAAAAGAAATTAAAGGCATCCAAATCGGCAAAGAAGAAGTCAAACTATCGCTCTTTGCAGATGATATGATACTATATGTGGAAAACCCAAAAGGCTCCACTCCAAAACTGCTAGAGCTTGTACAGGAATTCAGTAAAGTGTCAGGATATAAAATCAATGCACAGAAATCAGTTGCATTTCTTTACACCAACAACAAGACAGAAGAAAGAGAAATTAAGGAGTCAATCCCATTTACAATTACACCCAAAACCATAAGATACATAGGAATAAACCTAACCAAAGAGGCAAAGAATCTATACTCAGAGAACTATAAAGTACTCATGAAAGAAATTGAGGAAGACACAAAGAAATGGAAAAATGTTCCATGCTCATGGATTGGAAGAATAAATATTGTGAAAATGTCTATGCTACCTTAAGCTATCTACACATTTAATGCAATGCCTATCAAAATCCCATCCAATTTTTTCAAAGAAATGGAACAAATAATCCTAAAATTTATATGGAACCAGAAAAGACCTCGAATAGCCAAAGGAATATTGAAAAAGAAAACCAAAGTTGGTGGCATCACAATTCCAGACTCCAAGCTCTACTACAAAGCTGTCATCATCAAGACAGTATGGTACTGGCACAAAAACAGACGTATAGATCAATGGAACAGAATAGAGAGCCCAGAAATAGACCCTCAACTCTATGGTCAACTAATCTTCGATAAAGCAGGAAAGAACATCCAATGGAAAAAAGACAGCCTCTTCAACAAATGGTGTTGGGAAAATTGGACAGCCACATGCAGAAAAATGAAATTGGACCATTTCCTTACACCACACATGAAAATAGACTCAAAATGGATGAAGGACCTCAACGTGAGAAGGGAATCCATCAAAATCCTTGAGGAGAACACAGGCAGCAACCTCTTCGACCTCAGCCGCAGCAACTTCTTCCTAGGAACAATGCCAAAGGCAAGGGAAGCAAGGGAAAAAATGAACTATTGGGACTTCATCAAGATCAAAAGCTTTTGCACAGCAAAGGAAACAGTCAACAAAACCAAAAGACAACTGACAGAGTGGGAAAAGATATTTGCAAATGACATATCAGATAAAGGGCTAGTATCTAAAATCTACAAAGAGCTTAGCAAACTCAACACCCAAAGAACAAATAATCCAATCAAGAAATGGGCAGAGGACATGAACAGACATTTCTGCAAAGAAGACATCCAGATGGCCAACAGACACATGAAAAAGTGCTCCACATCACTGGGCATCAGGGAAATACAAATCAAAACCACAATGAGATACCACCTCACACCAGTCAGAATGGCTAAAATGAACAAGTCAGGAAATGACAGATGCTGGCGAGGATGTGGAGAAAGGAGAACCCTCCTACACTGTTGGTGGGAATGCAAGCTGGTGCAACCGCTCTGGAAAACAGCATGGAGGTTCCTTAAAAAATTGAAAATAGAGCTACCTTATGACCCAGCAATTGCACTACTGGGTATCTATCCTAAAGATACAAACGTAGTGATCCAAAGGGGCACGTGTACCCGAATGTTTATAGCAGCAATGTCCACAATAGCCAAGTTATGGAAAGAACCTAGATGTCCATCAACAGATGAATGGATAAAGAAGAGGTGGTATATATATACAATGGAATACTATGCAGCCTTCAAAAGAAATGAAATCTTACCATTTTCGACAACATGGATGGAACTAGAGCGTATTATGCTTAGCGAAATAAGTCAACTGGAGAAAGACAACTACCACATGATCTCCCTGATATGAGGAAGTGGAGATGCAACGGGGGTGGGAGTTAAGGTGGTAGGAAAAGTAAAAATGAAAGAAGATGGGATCGGGAGGGAGAAAAACCAAAAGAGACTCTTAATGTCATAAAACAAACTGAGGGGGGTGGGGGGAAGAGGGGTTGGGAGAGGATGGTGGGGTTACATTATATGTTTAAATAACGCTTAAAAAAAAAACAATAAATGTTATAGACAAGCAAACAAACCCATTCTAAAACAATAACACTTTTTATCTAGACTTTTATAAGGGTTTTACATGAAATAATGAGATAATCTCACACAACTATTTTTTCTAATTATTGATTTAAATAAAAATGATCTTTAAATATGTTCTTACACAGCTCTGTGAATAAAATTCAAGAGATTTTATGTATAACTATGCTAAATTATAAAGTTCTGGACTGCTACATTTATATAAAATGTTTTAATATCTGTACCTGGAATACATTAGGGCTTATGATTTGAATTGTGTCCCCCTAAAGATCTTGAAGTGCTAATGCCCAGTACCTCAAAATGTGACCTCCTTTGTAAATAAGGTCTTTTTAAGCTAATCAGATTAAAGTAAACTCTTTAGGGTGTGCCTTAATCCAGTATGACTGATGTCGTATCAAAAAGGGGAAATGAACAGAGACATGTACACAGGAAGAATGCCATGAGATGAAGGCAGATAATGCAATGATACAGCAGAAGCTAAGGAACACTCAATATTGGCCAGCAAACTAATACAAAGTGTGTAGGGGGGACTTCTTGAAGCTGGGAAATAACCAGGAACTTGATTTATTCTGGAAAACAACACGGTGCCAGATAAAACTGTCTCTTCCCTCCTACTTTTCAACTTGGCTTTCAATGAAGTAAGAGAGTTCATTTATTTATTCAAAAAATGGCTTTTGAATATAATTTTACTTTATCACTATCTTCAAATAACATAATACCATGCCTTATATAACATAAGAGCCTTACAAAAGTACAGTGATTTTTGCTATCCGTCCTTTGTACTATTGTTTTCAAAAAGCAATTTTACTTAATCAGTGAATTCTAAAGACTATTTGTAAAGTTATAATTGGTCATAGGATGTATTCACCTGTCAAAGAAAGTATACTTACTCCTTGAGTTTTTTTGTTTTGGATAAAATTAGAACTATGTCAGGTTCAGACTTGAGAAGGATAACTATTTAGTCTTTCATAAATTCACTGGAACCACTATGATGGCTGTTCTCTTGAAGTCTTGGGTCTTGAGGGGTAGACAGTGACAATAACGTATAATTTCATATTAAAAGCAAGACCAGTTCAAAGTTACCTGTAACCATGAAATTGGAGTCACACACACCTTGGTCTGATATTTAGGTTTCCTACTTTGTAACACTGCGATTGTGCTTAAGTTACTGAAAATATCCAAGTCTTGGTTCTCTCATATGTAAAATGGGCATCTACAAAGCCTCAGAGAGATTTTATTCTAGTACAGAATGATATGAACTAGAAGTGTCTGGTACATATAGTCTCATCAGTTGCTTGTGTGTATGTAATACTAAATCTGTCCACAAAAATAATTTGATAAAATCTATCTAAATCTTGAAGGTTGAAACACTTTGATTTGGCATTTTCAATTCTAGGAATTTATTATCCAAATATACAAATAATACATACATGCAAAGAGGCACACATAACTAATTTCCCCAAATAATAGTTTATACTGGAAAAGATTAAAAATTGCCTAAGTGGTCATTATGTTATATTCATAAAATAAATTATGGTTTAACTATCTAAAAAGAAGGTGAAAGATCTACATACCAACATGTATTTTGTTCAAGATTCTGGTTTTCATAAAGGAAAGTCTTCCATCTACTAAAGATGAATATTGTATTGCCATTGCCTGGATTAAAATTCTGTTATGATCTTAACTTTTATATTATTAGTAGTTATTTTACTTTTATATTAGCAGTTTAGGCTCCTATACATAAACTAAGCAAAACAAAAACAGAATGTTTGAAAAGGAAAATAAAAAACTTTAGTGAAAAAAACGTAATTTTGTATTTTCACTCAATATATTAAAAACATGTTGATCAACATAGATTTTTACTTCTACTTATTAAATTGCAAACTTTTTTGTTACATCCATAAAAAAATTTAAATATTGCCTTTTAAGAAGCATGAAAAGTTCTAATATATAGTGTTTCATAATTTAAGGCATCTAGGATGCATTTACATAAATTATAAACTGAGAAGATGGGAAAAAAATCATATGGGCAACTGGGAATGAGCCCTCATGTTGTCTGAAAGTCTACTTTGTGGTGTCCATAAGAAAAGCAGGCCAAAGCTTCAACACGGATGCCAATTCCACAGACAGCAAAGAAGCCAGATGCTGTTGGCAAAACATGCTCCAGAGTGTGGCATCTGGGTCTAATAACTGCCATACAGAGCCCCATCTGTAGCTAAAGCTGTTGACTCTGCTTTGGGGGAAGAAAAATCAGAAATAAAGAAGGCAGTTAAATTCTAAACCATGCCAGGAATAGCAGAAGGCAGGTTGCAGTCAGCATTCAAATTACATCCCCAGCCCATTTTGCTTTTTAATGTCTTGAAACTGTGTAAACACTAAACTACGTTAACTCCAGTTGTTTAGAGATGAGCACATACAGGTAAGTTCAGTAACTCAGAACACACAGATCACTTAAAGAGATTTTATTTTTCTGCAAATGCTCATTTTCCTAACTCTTTTTGTTTTCAGGGAGTACAAGCATATAGTCAATGAAATACAATTTTCATTTGATCTATTAAAATGTATGCTATGTTAAGTACTCATTATGGTGTGCAATGTGAATTTCTTCAAAAGCATGAAATTTAAGACTCTTCACTGAAATTTCTGATGTATCCTTGGGACTGACTCTTCACAAAATGAAGTAAGAGATTCTTTGTATTTTTTATTGTGAGTCCTGAAATTTTTGTTTATGGAAATTTGTGAGAAACCTAAAAGAGCTCTAAACTTTAACTAAACTCTTTCTTAATTACAAAGAATAATATAATTTTTTTTAGTGGTCTCCATTTACTATATACATAAATATATAAAAGGAAATGAGTTAATATCAATATGATCCCAAAGATTCATCATTTATAAAATGCTGCTCTAGTCTTATTCATACATATATTTTTTGAAAACATGATAAATGTTGGGAATAATAAAAACTAGTGATACTTAGAGTTTAACACACAACAAGAAATAAGCGAAATACTTTGTGTACAGAATTTTGTTTAATTATCATCATAACTCTGTGAGATATAGCTATTATTATTCATACTCTCTAGATTAAAAAACAAAACAAAACAAAACAAAACCCTGGAAGCTTAAGGATACAAATAAAATTCCATAACCCAATTCACACTCATCTTTAAGGACAGAACCAAACTTGATATCCTATATCTAGATACTCTGACCCTAGAATTCATGCTTCTTCTTTTCCTGTCTCTGTTCTCTCTCTCTTCCATATAAATAATATAAAACATAATTTGGTATAATCACTTCAGTAATGGCAGAAGAAAGACTTTGAAAATGCACTCCTTAAAAGAAACAAGAACACTGGCAACATGGTCAATTCAACTTTCCCAGAACTCTATAAATAAAATAAAAGCTGGCAAAAGTCTGATGAGTGTTTATTCAAGAAAAATGGTTGACTCTCATAAGCATAGTCACCTCTGTAGTGATTATTTGCAGTATTTCCATCCCTTTTCCCCAGCTCTGCAACAGAATTGAAAACCAATAGCACTGAAATTATGGCAACTGTGAAACCAACATCCTAACATCCACTGAAGAGCAGGACAGGCAGATCTCACCCAAAGGTCTTTCCCAGGAATGTCATTATTTCATTGGTCTGGTGACTGTATGAAAAGTTCATTTTCAGGAATAGACTTTATTTGACCTGACTCAAAGCTTACTCTTTTCAGAAAGCCTAATATAAAGAATATTTATTAATAACAGTGAGTAGTAATTGCCTAATATTGTAGCTGCTTGAAGTGATGATTACATACAAGGCTAAGAAGAGGCTGACCAATATACTTTAAATAAAAAGTGCTGAATGAGATGTTCATAGAGGTCTTTGAAAAGCTAGACATATTCTTGGGAAATTAGAAGACAAGACAACATGAAAGTCTGCACAGGTCTAAGAAAGATAGGAAGAAACATTAATCTCTTTCCTCTGACTGACCTTGAGCCTCTGTGCAAGCAGATACTGAAGAATAGGGCAGAGTTGTAAAATGCCTGGCTGAGTATTGAATGCATGTTTCACCATATACACATAGTAAGGCTTATTAGTAGACATAGTAGTTTGAGGAAATTATAGAAAATCTCTGTTAAATCTTTAGTTGACCATTGGATTAGCCAACCTGAGACTTGAATAG